>JAZFAU010000232.1:147500-440297 GCA_037178615.1 Dione vanillae | reverse complement strand
TTAATGCCTTTTTCGCATTTTTTACTGAGATATTCAGCGTGCGCAATTCCGTTCAGTCGTTTATCGAGTACTATGCCAAGAAATTTCGCAGTATCCGTTACCTGAATAGGAGTACCATCATACATTATATGAAAATTTGGAGTACTCCTCTTTTTAGAGAATACCACAACTTGGCACTTTGCAATGGATAGTGCAAGGCCATGATTAAACAACCACTGATCAAGATAGTGCAAAGCAGAATTTAAGCGAAAAGTTATGTCCTGTACAGAATTTGAGCTGTAATAAAGGACGATGTCATCAGCATATTGAAGGATCTTACAAAAATTGTTAACAGCTAATTCGAGGTCATGTGTATAAATGTTATATAACAGAGGACTAAGAGCGGAACCCTGAGGAAGACCTTTCCAGACAAGTCTGGAAGGTACAGTAAGAAGCGGGTGTTTAACAGATACCGTACGACCGGTTAGCAAATTACAAATGAAATGACTCATCCTCATCGGAATACTCAGCTGTTGCATTTTCTGCCTGAGCATCGGAAGATTGACATTATCATAAGCAGATGCAACATCTAGGAAAACACCTACCAAATACTCTCCTTTGGCAAAAGCTCGTCGAATGTCTGTAGTAAAAATACTGAGACTATCTACCGTACTAACCCCCTTCTAAAGCCAAACTGAGAGGGAGCTAAGATATTTCTGCTTTCCATTATCCATTCTAATCGGTTTTTCAAAAGCCGTTCAGTAATTTTTGCTAATGTAGATGATAGCGCAATGGGTCTATAGGAATCCGGATCAGAAGGGCATTTTCCAGGCTTAAGGATAGGGATAACAAACTGGGATTTCCATGAACTAGGAATGTTGCCTGATTGAAATATAATATTAATCAAATTTAAAAAATAAAGTTTAGATTTTTCATTCAATTTTGTTATGAATGAATAAGGGACACCATCTTCGCCTGGACTAGTGTCTTTCAAATCCATTAAGACGCTTTTGAGCTCTTCCAAAGAAAAGGGATCATCCATTTCCTCTGAAGACTCAATCGGCAACTCAAAGGACAAATCAGAGGGCGGAACGAAAGGAGGAGCCAATTTGTCAGCAAAATCGTTAAGCCATTTAGACGGATTATTGGATTAGGACTAGGGATACTGCTAAGAGATCGGCGAAACCTCTTAACATTTGTCCACACACCAGAGGAAGGAGTGCGAGGATTAAGGGATTCACAGAAATTAACCCACCCAACTCTTTTCTTCTTCCAAATAAGTTTCCTGAAATTAGCATCGCTTCGTTTAAAAATCAATATAATTTTCATTGTCATACAGGCTGCGTATGACACCTCAGCAGATGTTCGCCGATTGACAGAATCAGAGCATTCCTGATCCCACCAGGGATTGGAAGGCAGCCGATTCTGAATGGAATGTTTTTTGGGGATATGTAAGTCAGCTGCAGATAAAATGACAGAGACAAACCGATCATAGCAAAGAATGACATTCTCATAATTAACAGAATCAGGAAGACTATCCAACATGCGATCCACAGAGTCAGCATACTCATTCCAGTTGGCTTTTTTTAAGTTAAATTTTAGAAGCGGGTAAGTATTAAGTGGGGTAGGAAGTCGATTATCAATCGACAAAAGAATTGGGAAATGATCACTACCATAGGTGGAAGGAAGTACGGACCATGATAGTAAGGAAGCAAGAGAAGGAGATGATAAGGAAAGGTCAATAGCAGTCCTAGGATTCTGATTCGGATTAACCCTACGGGTCGGTGAACCATCATTGAGGATGCAGAGATCAACATCATCAATCATATCCACCAACGAAGGAGAGAATCCATCACAGTAATAACACCTCCACAAAGTGTGATGGGTGTTAAAATCACCCAGGACCAGCACAGGAAGAGGAAGCGAAGAAATAATAGATTTTAGCTCAAGGAAAAGGGAAGAGGAAGGATGAGGAATATAAACAGAAAGAAAGGAGATATTAAAGGCTCTCACAGCAACAGCATTAATCTGTTGACTGTGAGAAGGGAGAGGGATACGGGAATAAGGAGAGGAGTGCCGGATAAGGATGGCACTACCTCCATACCCATCATTCCTGTCCTCCCTTAGACAGGAGAAACCTGACACCCTGAATCGGTCATCAGGCAACAGCCATGTCTCTGAGAGGGCAACAATAACAGGATTATATAGTGAAACAATATGAAGTAGTTCAGGCTTTTTAGGCCGAACACTTTTACTGTTCCACTGGAGGAAGTTCAGTGGAGCCATTATTAAGGATCTTGAATATCTTGAGTAGGTTTTGGGCAACGTTGGACGGTAAGGAAGTTCATCGCAGGTTGAGATTATGCTTACAAGGGTTTCTGTAAGAGCAACTAACAGATCCTTGCGGGAATCAGTTGAATTATCAACACCCTGCCCGAGTGCACAACCATTGGGAAGGGAAGAGGAGCAATTACCAACTAGGGCTTGATGAGCTTGTCTATCAAATCCCTTTGCTAGAGGAGCGCGGGGACGGGGAGATTGCAAAACAGTTTTGCGATAGGACTTTGTGAAAGGAGTGGTATTAGATTTCCTTTGATGGGGAATAACATTTGTGTATATAGGAGGGGAGAACAATTCCTTAGCAATATCTGCATAGGAACGTTGGACAGACGGGAAACGGGAGGCTGCTTCTATGTAGGAAATGCATTCCTGTGACATAACAACTTTTATTGACTGTTGCCTTGCAAACTCAGGACAATCCTTGTCAGTAGCAAAATGTTTAATACCACAATAGAGACAATTTGAGTTCTCTTTAGTTTTGTCACATGCCTCACCCGTATGTGACTGGGAACACCTATAACATCTTGGCTGAGATCTACACTGAGATTTTACATGTCCAAAACGACAGCAATTAAGGCATTGGATTGTTGGGGAATTTGTAGGGTTCAACAGGAAGAGAGGAATGATAGGAAAAAGACCCTATCAGGCAAACTCCTGACCCGGAAAGTAACTACACACCGACTGGGTCGGATCCATGTAGTTACTCCCTCACTTACATTCTTTCTATTAATCTCCTTGCTATCAATACTAGTCCAGGACCCAGAGGGAAATACCAAAGACTCAACTAGTTCATCCAGAGAAAAACTCCACAGGAACATTCCCTAATTATACCCATTCGAGTAATATTGAAAGTGGAATAATCGCAACATATTACATAATTTAATTACAGGATTATTTAAAAACAAATCGCTGCAGTAGCAGAAGAGAACTGAACGCTGATCTTATTCCGACCAACATTCTTAACTCCATCATTAGTAATACCTGTAATCTTATTTCTGTGTAAGAACTGGCCGAATTTAATTGCTCTATAGAGGTCCAGCTGCTGGGTCAGGTATTTCCCTCGACACGTACACAATGAAAGGGCCTTTATCGGAATCTATATAGGATTCGGACTTTCAGTAAGGGACGGGTGAACATAAATTTGGATAGAAGGCGTCGCGGTATTGGGATCTATAATTGTCTTTTTTGCACAAATTACATATTAGAGGATGAAGCTTCCCCTTGTCTTTTACGTGGTCCTGAAGACTCGGAATTATTACCACCCAGGATCAGGGGGATCAGGTGGAGGGTCAGGATCCATAATGAAAAAAATAACCTAAACTTACTTAAACTAGTCTAACCTAATAAAACAACACAAATACTCACTACAAACAACCACCTTGTTAGAATGGAACCTTTTATAACACAAAACAATTTCCACTATAGTAAAATAGAAAGAAAAACACACTATCCTAATAAAAACTCTCACTAACACGTGTGTCAACCAAAACAAACGTCAGCGAGAAAAAAAGAACCTTTACTTAAGATCTCAATAGTTTAATCATCGATACTTTGTTTTGACAGATTGACAACAGACGTTGTGATTGCCAGTGTAGAAGTTACGTGTTGGCCATTTTTTAATTTTATTTTTATTCGAGTTTCTCGTACTTTCGAATTTGTTTAATTTTATATTGATTATATTTATTTGGGCACGTTTATTAGTAAATCTACACATGGAAATCTGTCTTTGAAAACACGACCCGATATCACTGCTTAAGGCTTTTATTGTTTGTCGAAACAATTCAAATCGTAACGGTGTTCTTTGATGAGTTGACATAAATATTTTTTTACTTGCCTGATTGAGTATCTTTTACTAAATTTGATGTCTTTTTTCGGCGCGATTTCCACACCATACTGGAATAAGATTATTGTCCCGGCACCTTTTTAAGAAATTTATAGATGTTAATATCTAGCGTTGTAAGAAGACCACCAAGCCACCCACAGTAGAGAGACAGCCAGCACTCCTACCATATGTAAAGGGAGTTACAGACAGGATCGGCAACATCTTAAGAAGAGCTTCAATTAAAACTATTTTTAAGCCTAACAAAAAAGTGAGCCAATTCTTGAGACCAGTTAAATGTAATAATCCCTTGCAGTGTGCAGGTGTATACAAACTTGATTGTGACTGTGGCTTATCTTACATTGGTCAAACAAAGAGAAGCATCGGTGTTAGGGTGAAAGAGCACATCTCAGATGTCAAGATGTCAGCTGTGTGTGAGCACTCCTTGAACAAGCCTAACCATTACATCAGGTTTGATAAACCTCATATACTCGCTAGGGAAAATAAATATATTCCTAGAATGATCCCGCGAGGCTAGTGAAATACAGAAACATCCTAATTTCAATAGAGAAGACGGTTGGAAGCTTTCTACCACTTGGGATCCACTTATAAAAATTTTAAAATCCCAAACACACCACACCAGAGGGCAGGATACAGTCAGCTCATTCTGCAGGAATCCAGGGCAGTACGCGAGGCAACTCAGGAACCGTTGGCGGTAGTTTGATATAATAATTATATCAAATGACAGACGAATGCCACCTCAGTCTACCCGTGACCACGGACTACTGCAAAGTGTTCGAAACGTCGGATTTCACAAAAAATATCAATATACGCGATAAATCCGGTTAAATTATTTTATTTAAAATAAGAAAACCTGTTAAAACCTGTTACTCACAGAGGTAATTATGATCGCAGTAGTTAGTTAGATTAGTACTATGCAAGTAGTTCCTGTCTGAGTTTCTTCGATGATAATTACTATTACGATATTGATATTGGCTTTGGTTTCTCTTTTTTCCCTTCGGCATCAGACGAATCAAGTTATTATTTAGATTATATTCTTGACCTTCCCACGGTATTTTTAGAGTTAAGATCAAAAAGCTATGAATTAATAAATATTCCACTTTGAATTTCTGTTTTGAGACCCTACTGTAAAAGAGCGGACTCGCTTCGATCTAGTTATTGGTGATGTAAATTTATGCTTATTTTTAGTCATATACTACAAATTAAATTATGTAAATCTCTCCCTCTATTATGTAAATCTCTGATTTTAACAAAATGAATAATATTATTCTTAACAATACATTTCAAAGTAAATTGATATGCAACTGTTAACATAAGACTTTCTTTAAACTATTGCTTTAAGGAATATTTAAAGTACGAGGGTCAAACTGAAAGTTTTTACAACTGGCAACTTAAAAGCATTATATTAAAAAAATAAGTTTAAATTTTGAAAATAGAACTCTTTACCAATAATATTGAGTATACATTTCATTCATTTGTCATTTGTTTTACGATTTGGCGGCAAACTGAAAATTGTCTGTGCACGTCAGAATGAATTTAAGCCGAGAAAATTTTCGTGCAATGATTTTTTATGACTTTCGATGTCATATAAGTCAACAAGAAAGTTATGATAGACTTCGATTGGCTTTTCACGATGAAGCCCCATCTCGTGCCACAGTTTACAACTGGTTTAATGAATTCAAACGTGGTCGAACTAATGTCACCGATGATTTGCGTGAGGGACGGCCTTCTACAGCGACGACTGAAGATAATATCAGTGTTGTGCGGCGTATGATAGAGACTGACAAAAGAGTGACCTACCAGCAGATTTGGACAAGTCTAGGCATAGGTATGAGTCAAGTGCACAAAATCCTCCATGAACATTTAGCGGTCAGGAAGCTTAGTGCCCGCTGGATACCGCATAATTTGATCGAGGCTCAAAAACTCCGCCGTGTTGATTGGTGCCGAGAAATGATCCAAAAATTTAACGGAGGTGACTCAAATGCTGTGTTCGACATACTAACAGGTGACGAAAGCTGGATTTACTGTTATGATCCGGAAACCAAAAGACAGTCTGCTCAGCGGGTGTTTCCTTCCGAAGAGTTGCCAACTAAAGTGAAGAGAGGTCGAAGTGTTGGAAAAAAGATGGTGGCCTCGTTCTTCGGAAAGACAGGTCATTACGCGACAGTTGTCTTAGAGGATCAGAAAACGGTTAATGCAGAGTGGTACACTAACAACTGTTTGCCACTTGTCTTGGAAAAAGTTCGAGAGAAACGACCCTCGCAGCAGGATCCTCCTTCATCACGACAATGCCTCATCGCACACCACCAGGCAAATGATCGAATATTTGGCGACCTTAGACGTGGAATGACTGGGTCACCCGCCGGATAACCCCGACCTGGCACCCTGCGATTTTTATTTATTCCCGAAAATAAAAGAAAAACTTCGAGGAAAACATTTTATGGACGCCGAAGAAGCAGTGGCTGCGTTTCAAAACACCGTTGAAAAGACCCCTAAGGCCGAGTGGGCAAGGTGCTTTTCTCAATGGTTCCATCGAATGCAGCGATGTATTGATGTAAATGGACGCTATTTTGAAAAGTTATAATAAAACTAATAACTTGCTAGAATGATTAGTTTTTGACTTTCTAAGAACTTTCAGTTTGACCCTCGTATACATAGCTTCATTCTGCGAAACAAACATTGAGTTTATATGCGCCGAATTACCCCAAAATTTAATTTCGTAATACATAATACTTTGAAAGTTGCTAAAGTAAACAAGGCGAGCTATCTGTTAACTCTAGTTTCAGTCCACATTTGTTTACAATCTAATTTTCTGAACTGCAAAAGCTGTTGAGCTAAGTCTATTCACAAATCCTTCTACATCAGGACCTCGCTCAAATTTGAAGTCAATAATGATACAGAGAAAAAAGAATATTGGCTTTTACAATTTTCGTGCAAGGAGTTCTAAAAATAACACAATAAGATGTTTTTCCTATTTAATATTAAATTGTCAAAACTAAACCAATACTATTTCGTGAATGGCAATAGGTAGGGCACCGTTAATTACATGTTGTTATATTTTCATTCTAAAAATTAATGAAATATTATCATCAGCAAATAATACTATGTCGTAGTTACTTTTAACTTAAACTTTGATAAGGACCAAGAAAAAATCCCCGTGGGACTTCCATACTGATCAATGACTAAGAGGATCTCTTGTCATTTACATCAACATTCTGAAACCTGTTAGATAAATTAAATATCAGAAGATCGATTGCGTCCATGCCAATGTTAACTGCTAAACGCCTCAACCTCAACAATAAAATACTTCGGGCATTTGAATACGTTCAGGTCAGTAAATACCCAGAGAATCCTGTGACCCCTCCGAAAACCCCATACATTATCTTTAAAAGAGCCATTCTAGCATCTGCAGTCAAATGACCCTTAGTAAACCCATATAGTTTTGATAATCAAGCTCCATAAATCAAAATCATGACATGCTCCATAAATCAGATGTTTTATATTATGTCAAGTAACTTAAAGTGCGCCGTTGAGTTCCGCCACTTCACACTTAATTCCTCGTACTAGAAGCGATTAACACTAGATTCTCACGGTTTCCAAAGTTCTTGCGGTTCTGCCTACCCTGCTTTATGCTGGAAAACGCGTGAAGCTAAAAAAAAAAGAAAAAAAAGCCTTAATAATTTCTTTTGACTTGCATTTTTTAAAACATTAAAAAGTTCCTAATTGACAAGTTGGGTTCGCCATTAATATGTCTTAAGTATTTATATTACTTCTAACCTTTTGTACATGACGAGTTGTCATCGGTATCCATACAATTTTTTGCTTTATATTAATTTAATTTTTATTAAAATAAAAGTATACCAACTGCGTGCGGTAGTCTGAACTTAACATATTAATTTTAGATTTATTTCTCGGCACATTGTTTGCAAAAATATTTACTATCCAAATATATAGCTGCAAAATTTGTAATTAATCTTTGCTTCAGATATAAGTTAGCTAGGTTATAGGAGTTTAGTAAAGATTTTAGTCCAACACAAGTGGTGCAATCATGAAGAAATTAATATTAAAATCACCTCGAATAGCTGAATACTTTATCTGGATCTAATCCAGATAATTTTACAAGTAGTTGCTCTAAAACTCAGCTGAATAAACAAGCTGGAGCTCTGTGGGAAGTCTGTGTACACTTACAATAATGAAATGCTTAAGCTCGATACAGGTCACTTCAATAGTCTACCTCAAATTGCTTTTTCTTTGTTGAACAATAGCCTCACTTCTTCGCCAGTGCTCTGTAATTGAAAGTATATTAATAAAAATGTTGTTCTGTTCAGGAGTAACTTAATTTCTAAGCCTTTATTAAGCAATTCTTGTATGTTTTATTGCACCAAGTTTGATATTGCCAGAGACGTTGTCTTTTGCCTTACTATTTAATTTAAATGAATTGGAACTCTAACAACTAGGCAAATTATTCTATTAAATAGGAACAGTTGCAATTATGGCTAGTAGTAATCAGCCAATAACTGGCTATCGTATGTCAAGTTATTTAGTATATCACCAATTACAGGCAGACCTTGAGCCTCTACGCCACGACGGATTTAATTTTTTTTTATTTATTATGCAATATGGACGTAACGTTGTAAGCAAAACCGTCGTTACTAACTAGTGTATGTAAAAATATTATAATTCAAAAAGATTATAAATAATTTACTGTACAATATATAGTACAATGCCTTATAATTATAAATATTTCCTGTAATTTCTAATAATAGTTGAATTTAGGCAATCACAAGTTTATCAGATATATTACTTTTTTTTCCATTGCACGAGGAAAAATAAAAATATATAAAAATTTATAAGTAACAAGAATAACAAGAATTTATTGAACAAAATATTCGTCAGTTAACTTTTTAAATGGGTTTATTAGATTTTACGCTTCAATTGAAAGTTCCAGACACTAACCAGATTGATCTGACGATAGATTCATGGAATCCTTTTCTACGTGATTAACTTTAACATTATATTACTGTCTTAAGCTTCTCTTAACACTAAAATAGACTATAAATAAATTGTAAGCAGAGTGTCCGGAGATGTTCAGGGGATGTTACTAATGTGATAGAATAAAATCACACTCTTTTATCTACTTTGAACACTTATAGTGCATTCTTACAAATATTTCTTTATACCGCTTAATTAGTTAATTTCCTTCAAACTGAACAGATTGTAACTTGATTACTACTTACTTGGTAACTTGGAATTTAATCAAAACATTCTTTATACCACACAATTTATTAACCTCGTTCAGATTAAACTTGATATTTAGTCAATACAGACCATAAATAATCGAATCTTCATATTGGAGTTATTCAATAGATAGGTAATGTATGCGTTAAATGTACCGTAACATTGTTTAAAGTATAATAACATAATACAAGAGTGTACGTGAATTGAATTAACAGTTTTTGTTGTAGAATATGTATAAATATAATAAAATATTAATAGAGTCAAAGTATACATGCAAAGTCTAATATACTCAGCAGAATTTTTGTCATTCGTCCACCAATCACTAACACGGCATGACATCTTACGACATTATCTTACCTTTACTAACATTACCATACCTTTGATCAAGTCTATGATGGTTTCTAGGCTATTAGTAAGACTAAGGTAGTTACTAGGCTCTAAATGATATACTAATCGTTCTTTACTAATGTGAAAGTATTTTTTAATTATTATTCAAACTCAAATAATTTTCTTTAAAATACATGATTCATTTTTTTAAACATACAAAAAATCACCACCAGATCGCTAAAGTGTAAATGTCTTAGACCTGAGAAGAACTCAGTGGGACTTTTTTTTAATGGTCATATAACGCTTAACACCTCTCCTGCCGCTACTGAATGGTTTAGATCCTACCTTCAGGATCGCAAGCTAAGAATTTACACCGGAGAACTTTATTCTGACTGGGCTAATGTATTGACTGGTGTACCTTAAGGCGGCATACTCGCTCTTCTTCTTTTCTCCATTTTCATAAATGATATTGTAATTACCATCATTATGCAGACGACTTGCAGATTTATAGACACACTACTTTGGTTGATTTGAAGTCAACAATTCATTGATTAATTCCTCTAAGTGTCAAGCATTGATAAGAAATAGACAATTACGTAGTAGGGTTTAAATGGCTAACCTTGCATAAAATTAAACGGAATAATAATATCGGATCGAATAATAATATAACGGAATTATAATTGATAGCAATTTATCGTGGTCATTAATATTAATGAAAATAACAATGGACTCCAAAACTTCTTACCAGTCCGCATTAAAACTGTTCTTGAGCAAGCTTTACTCTTACCACTTATAGACTATGCGGATATTTGTTATCTTGAAACAAACGAAGAAAATCTGACAAGCTTGGCCGACTTAAGAATATGTGTATTCGATTTATCTTTAGCTTGCACGAATTTGACAACGTGTCCACTTTCCGTCGACAACTGAATTGGCTTCCTGTACGTTGGCGCCTAAATCTGCATACTCTCTCGGCTCTTTTAATATTCTAAGTTCATCTTCTCCTCTATATTTGAGGAAAGCGTTTTCAGCTGGCTCTCCCAAGTGATAGGCCTGTGCGCTCCTGTGCTGCTCATAGAAAGCTTGAATTTCCATCGTTTAACTTATGTTTTTACGAAAAATCATGTACGGTCCAAGCAGTACGATTATGGAACACGCTCCCTAATTCTATCCTAGTTGGTAATCCGAGTTTTAAACACTTTCAAATTAAGATTGAAAAAAAATATTTTCTCAAACTTTGTGAATAACTTTTATGAATAACATTATATCCTTATCATTTTTCTTACTTATAGTCTTATTTAATTCTTTTTCTTTTAAATATTTATGTATATATATGTGTATGTATAAGTCTGTGTGTATATGTGTACATGTATATAGAAATATATGTATGTATGTATATATGTATATATTTATTATATTATTTTATTAATAAATAAATAATTTTACAGTTATTCATTTTTGATAATGACACATATGAAACAGACTGGAGCAAGCATTTCATTCTCAAGATGTGTTGTCATTTAAAAATCCTTAATTAGGTAATACCTTTAACACACAAATGTCTTTTCACAATTCTTTTAAAGTGTGATCTTCGGATGACGTGATGTGTGATTTCTGGGATCCTATTGTAAAAGAGTACACACTGCCCTATGAAAGAATTGCATTCTAGTTAAAGGCGCTGTAATTTCAAGCCTATTTCTAGTGTACATATTATGTGAATTATAATATGTGTACTAGAAATGACACATCACAATATCTCCTCTCTTGCCTCAAAGTCTTTTACAACGGTTCAAAAAGATCAATTTCGAAACTATACGACTTCGAATTTATGTTAATTTATAGATAGATGTATTTTGTGAAGTGCTTCCCAAAAGGAATTAAAATTTAAAAGATTAAAAAGAAAATGAAGCGGTATTTGTAGTTAATTTTATATAAAACGAGTTTATAATAACGCCACAGTTTTAGGTTAAATTTACACTAAGGAAATTATTTGAATTTTCTCGATCGTACTTTAACTCACGTTATCTTCAAAAATATTGTATGTATTTGTTAATATATGTTGAGGACTAAGCTATTTACCTCCTCCCTTACCATATGTGGAATTCAGTGTGTAGCAATCAAGTATTTGATCTTTCCGCATCGGTCTACTCTCGAAAAGACTTTCTTACTGTACAAAGAACTGGTCTTTGTATTCACATGACTTATTATATTAGAAATAACCGAATCTGGGTCGTGTGAAGGTTTAGTCTATTAATAAAAACTATTTTAGTAATATTACAGTATTTATACAATGATTTAATCGTTTGGAACACTTTCACTATGTTATCACATAACCTAGATAAAAAAGATTAGGCGATAGGAATATACAGGTTAATATTAGAATAGAATTCTATATAAAGAACATGTAAACAAAGAAAAATGTAATGTACATTAGTTTTCAAGTACACGCATATTTATTATTTTTATTTAAATATTCTTAAATATTGAGGGGAGGAACTAGTAAGAATAAATAATTAAATATTAGTATTTAACTAAAATGGTTGTTTGCTAATACAAAGTGTATTAGCAATGTAGATTTAACATTTTTAGTACAATATACAAAAGGAAAAGGTGTAAACATATACATAAGTGGATAATCACGTAGCATATAGTGATTTAATTGAAAAATATATGGTCATCTGGCCTGTTTAAGTAGCTTATGTTAGGGCTTAAAATATCTAGTATAACGTGTAAGTATTACTTTGATGAATTATAGTAAATAAAATAAAATAAATATATAATTAATATGAAAAAGTGATTGAAAATAATCGCAATGCTTTTTTAAATAAGCCTCAATAATTAGAGCACATGATTTAATTTTATATACAAATAACTACGTACAAACTACTTTAATGGCTTTTACTTGCACTTTTTGTTAAATATAGCAATTGCAAGGTATTAGGTAAATGGCCAATCCCTTTGTATTGGTTACAATAAGAAGGTGAATTTCATACAAAAACATATTATCTAAATATATATAAAAAAATTATATCTGTGTTTCAGGGGAGTACCAGATTTAATATTTAGTATTCAAAAGTTCTAGTATTTGGAAGAGACGAGGAAAAGATGATGTAAGATTTTATAAATGGAAAATCATTAGAACAAGTGAATGAAGTAGTATACTTGGGAGACGTATTACAGCCAGTAATGAAATGAAGGGTGGTTAAGCTACTTTGTAGAGACGACACAACGTCAGCGTCACTGCACATTTGGCCGTACACAATGCAGTTCTGATGCCGACGCTGTTATATGGCTGTAAAACGTGGGTATTGCAGATAAAATATAAAAGAAGGATGAATGCTCTAGAGATGCATTAAAAAAATGCGGAGACAGTTTACCTGACCGAATCCGCAAGGATGTATGGATACAGATAAACACGGCCTCGCTGGCACCTACTAGCGAGGATGTCACAGTAAGAAAGAAGGAGAACGTGCTGAGTGATGAAAAAACGTTGAAATGGTATATGCATAAAACGTGAAAGGTAATAGATGTAAAGGGAGACTTCGGTTGACCTCCGGAGAGCATGAATGAAGAGGCTAATAAAAGTGGACAAGGCGAAAAATAATAAATAATAAATAGGTATGAAGGGACTGCAACGTTAGGTGGTCCGTTCTCTCCCCTCTGTTAACTACCCCGCTTGTGCGTAAAAGGGCATAAAGCGTGTAGGTATGTATTTATGTATGTGTATGAACATATTTAAAATTAATTTCAACCTGCCCGATTTAAAGAAAATTTTTCATGGCGCGCGGACTGACACCGTTAAGTTGGGAAATATGTCGCAAATTAAATAACAATGTATATGTAATAATATATGTATATATAAATATTTAATTTTAGGTCATTGTTGTCTTTCTCTTACTAATGAAATTGACCGAAAACAGATGTGTATATAAAGCCTTCCTTCTACAGTATTAAGATCATTTAAACAAGTGCAGAGTGTACGTATTTTTGGACACATTACTTGTAACTTGAAAGGTAAATCCATAATACATTTTAACATTGATTAATGGTTACTTTCTTAACATACTTTATCATATAGTTTCTCCAATTTTAAAAGATCATAATACATCTTTTAAGTTTATCTATTTGTTATATGGTGACATAGTTTTTTTTATCATTTACATTTTTTTTGTAATTTGGTTAAGGCTGTTAGGACTATTGGCCTGTTTGGGTTAGTAGCAAATAAATCATAAATTTCAAAATACGATGAGTTTTTATTATTTTTAATATTTTTGTTTCAGAAACATGATTTATGAGGCCTACATTTTTATTGTTTTTCAATTGATAATCTGTTGCAATGGAGTGCCGACGGATTCAGAAACTGCACAAGCTTTCATAAATAACAACATCGTACCCAACATAATATCAACTGCACCCTATAATTTTATAAAAGTATTTATTTAAATTTACTTTTAGACTTCATTTAGCTTTAAATATCAAAATAGTAGCTTTTTGCCTAAAATGTTTTTCAAATGGACATTGTCAAAAGGCTATCGTATTATAGTGTAGATGAAGTTACGTGTAAATCCTTAGAGATTCATGCATATTCGTTGTAATCCATCATTCATTAGCAAAATCAAAATTAGTTAAATTTGATCCCAATATTTTCTTATTTTACAGGTAAATTACTCAGGTGTAGAAGTGAACTTGGGTAATAGGTTCAATCCGTTACAAACACTATCACAACCGAATATTGCTTTTGATGTTAACGATACTGAGCTGTACACGTTCGAAATGTTTGGTGAGTTTTGGAAATCACCAGAAATCAGATTTTCCTTAAATATCTTTTAGTATGACAATAGCTTCAATCTGTTTTTGTTCTTCTTAAAAAAATACTGTTAAGCTTAAGAAACTTCACTTGGCTAGTCCGAATTAAGTGATTGTGGATCTGATTCGATTAGATTTGCTTCCATACAATTTTGTTTCCATACAACATTTAATATCACTAAAAGAAATCATTGTCAGGCCAAAGTGACAAAAATGAAATTGACCATTCGAGGAAAGGTATTACTTATACTTTCATATTTTGGTGAGGCAAACTTCAAGCAGAAAGAGACAGAGTGTTTTGCCACCAGGTTACTCCTAGTAGTTAGTCGAAGTATATTATTTACATCAACATTATATATATTTAAATAATGTAGTTTGAATTTTAAAATATTTCTTCATTTTCTATTTATGAGGTAATTATACAAATAATGACTAAATTAAAATTTGTGGAAGTAAGTGATTGTCACACAATTCTTATTTGTTTGTAGTATTGTTTATTATGAAATTTAAAGTCTATACATATATATGTTAATTGAATATTTATGATTTTGCGACACGATATTTGTCTTAAATACATACTTACATTAAATATTTTTTTATAATAATGGATCCGGATATGTTATAAGTAAACCTTCTAAATTGGTCACATTTTTTTGTTCTAGGACCTGATCTACCTATAGACATCATACCTCCTTATACTCAACTCCTTCACTGGATGATTGTGAACATACCTGGCAATAATATTCAAAAAGGGGATGAAGTATCAAATTATATCCCACCGGTTCCATATCCAGGAGGTTTCCCTTATATATTTCTTCTTTTTAAGCAAACTGTGCATATTGATCCAAATCCATTGAAATCTTTAAGGTAATATTTGTATAGTTGTTATTTTATACTTAAATATACTATAGTTACGGTCCTGGTTCATCGTTATCGTTTTTTAACTTTTTTACAATATGTAAGTAACTAACTGTCTGAGACAAGATGAATGACATCTCAGTTTATTTTTTGGATGAACAGTAATTTTCTTTTCAAAAATTTCTACTAACAGTTATTAAATACCTGATAAAACTATCTGGTCTGACATGACAAATACATCGTATAAATATTTCAAGCATCATATTTCACTAAATTAAAAGGAATTAATTATTTTTATGTTTTAGTTTTGTCCTCAACCGACCACATTTCGACGCAATTAAGTTTCAAAAGACCTACAACTTAATTGGCCCAATATCAGGAAATTTTATGAAGGAAGTTTACTTGCCACCTATTACTCTACCTTCTAACTAATATACTTGAAATATTATTTGTTATAAATCATAGTATTTTTCAATTCAATGAATTATCATATACTTATATAAATTAAAATAAATATATTTGTAACTTACGTATACGTTTTTTTCTTAAATTTACAGTTTCAGGGTCTCTTATTGTAAATAGTTTCATCAGAAAAAATATTGGTAGGCCCCAAGAATGTTTAATACAATGACATTTAAATAAATTATGAAGAAACAGCTGGTTTTTTATTTAATTATCTATTTAATTCAAGCAAGTTGTTTTTGCTAAATGTAATATATTATAATCGCCATATTTAACGATTGGGAATTTTTACAGCACAGAGTTAGCGTTAATAATAATTCATTTAAAGCTTTTAATACATCATCTCACACTCATTATGGAGTCCGGGGCAATATACGTCACATTGCTTTGTACTTTACTAAGAGAATTAGAAAGTTGTCCAGTTGTTTCCTAGGATATGTCAAGGGGATCAATTTTTAAGGCTATCTTATTTTTGCTCTGTACTATGACTTTTCTTTTAGTAGATTATTAGCATATTAGTAACTATATAGTCACATTTATTTCGAAATCACTTTTCTTCCTTATATACAAGCATTTAATAATATTATTAATAAAAATAATAGCAAGAAAAATCTTAAACTATTAGTGGATGTTTCAGAATATGTCGAATGCGTGTTTTAGAAAATATGAAAACATCACCATCATATATCATGAGGCGAATTTTCAACCAAGAATTTTACTTATGACATCATTTTAATAATCTCAAAAAGATAGATTGGTTAAAAATATAGCCGATGTTCGTACTAGATCAGTTCAATTGATAATTAAATAAAGTCTATCCAAAATTCCAACTTAACCAAAAAAATATTGTAACTTTACTATACTCAAAAGTGTTAAGGTAATAAAACAAAGCGAATGTGCGCGGGCATCCACTAGTATTATAGGTCATTAATTGTATCAGTAATTGATGATAAGTATTTATTTATACATATATAAATATATATATATATATATATATATATATATATATATATATATATATATATATATATATATATATATATATATATATATATATATATATATAATATATATATATATATATATATATATATATATATATATATATATACATATATATATATATATATATATATATATATATATATATATATATATATATATATATATATATATATATATATATATATATATATATATATATATATATATATATATATATATATATATATATATATATATACATATATATATATATATATATATATATATATATATATATATATATATATTAATATATATATATATATATATATATATATATATATATATATATATATATATATATATATATATATATATATATATATATATATATATAGCTTCACGCTTATCCCGCACAAGGTTCGTTCGTATATATATATATATATATATATATATATATATATATATATATATATATATATATATATATATATATATATATATATATATATATATATATATATATATATATATATATATATAATATATTTATATATATATATATATATATATATATATATATATATATATATATATATATATATATATATATATATATATATATATATATTTATATATATATATATATATATATATATATATATATATATATATATATATATATATATATATATATATATATATATATATATTTATATATATATATATATATATATATATATATATATATATATATATATATATATATATATATATATATATATATATATATATATATATATATATATATATATATATATATATATATATATATATATATATATATATATATATATATATATAAATATAATAATATTATAATTTAGTTAAAAACTAACATGATATTGATATATGAGGAGCTCTAACCTTAAATTCAAAATATATAATTATACAATTAATTTTTCTTCATTATCCTGAAGTGCTAAATATTGTGAACATTCAATTCTAATATGAATTAAAATCTAGAACATAACAAAATTGCTATGTAAAATATTAAGGCGCACAACGAGTTTTACTAAAAATACACACAAAAGGAAAGTGTGGGTAAGTATATTTCTTTTAACAAACAATTAATAATTGATAGGTTCTCAAATGCCATGATTGTAATCAAAGTTGCTCTATGCTACTGTTTTATTTGACATCTACGAATGAAGTATAATGTATCCATAATACACTTCCGTGCGAAGGCGGGGTGGAACGCTGGTTTCATAAATAACGAGATATATATATATATATATATATATATATATATATATATATATATATATATATATATATATATATATATATATATATATATATAGATATATATATATATATATATATATATATATATATATATATATATATATATATATATATAATATATATATATATATATATATATATATATATATATATATATATATATATATATATATATATATATATATATATATATATATATATATATATATATATATATATATATATATAATATATATATATATATATATATATATATATATATATATATATATATATATATATATATATATATAAATCGTAAAATATTATGTCTATATATCGTATGCTGAAATTCGATACGTCGACAAGCTTTTGTCGAAAGCTAGAGGTGGATTTTAGTTTTTTGATCACGGACATAATGCACTTGTTTTTTTACATTTAACTTTATTTCATTTTAATATATTGAAATGTTTTAGGGCAATCAAATATGGCCAACAGTGAGTGTATTGTAACTGAGCCTTTAACTACAATTTTACGTTTGTCTACATTTTTCTTCGCTGCTCCAATAAATCTTATTCCTATAACCAAAGAAAATTCTTCGAAATCGATTGTCCTATACCGTGTATCTATATCTCGAGCTCGTAGCATTTGTAGTTGTATAGTCGTTACCACACTTAGTAAGTAAATAAAAAAATAATATTAATTTTTAATTTTAAAAAAATATACTTATATTAATATTTTATACAAGTACCTATTATTTTTAGATCCAACCACAGAGCTGTGTAGACAGAGGAAACCGTAGGCTTAAGGAATTTAGTGTTAATTCGAGCCATTGCAGTTTGAGTGACGGAAATCAACGCTACGCTTTTGCCTTGTTGGCAGAAGTTGGAAATGGAACTCACACACCGTTCTGTTTACAGGCAGAAATTTTACTTCTTTATACTGCAAAAACATTTATGAATGTGTTAGTTGTAAGACTTATCTGAAAAATTGCAAAATCTGGAGACAAAAATTATGAAAAGCCTTAAAATTTGTTATATTTCAGTGGTCACGCTCTACCTACGACTTCTACTAAGTATGAATTTTAAAGTTCGACAGCAAATGTTTACACGGTCATTGCTATCTCAAATTTTATTAGCCGTTCAAATAATGTCTAATTCTACAATATGGCTTATAGTTGCCTTCAGAGGCTGCAATAAAATGAAGAACTTTATCCATTATGTCAACGCTTTACAAGAAGTAAGTATTCCACGCACGCAATAGCAAAAAAATAATTTTTAAACTGACGCGCAAAAGTACATCATAACAATTCTGTATATAAGTGTAATTCAATTGGCAACGATATTGCAACGACTTGCATTTATAAATGGTATTCAGAGTTTATTTAGTAACTGCTTACTTTGTTGAAAACAAGATGTTATTTTGTCAATTTCAAAATTGTTTTAATACCTAAAATATAACAAGTTCTAACGTTTATCACAATAAAGAATTTCACTAATTTTGGTAATAAATTACTACTTGGAATAAAGATTATAAAATAAGATTCTAATTAAGAATTAGAAATTCGAAAAATATAGCAAAAATTTTATAAATCACAACGAAGAATGCCCTAAGGCTGGGTCAGTGGTACCAAAAATAACAATCTTTAAGAAAATTATAACGTGTACAAACATATGTAAATGTAAAAGGTTATTTTAAATATATTAGAACGACGGCTAACTATAGAATAACTGATACATGCAAAGAATGATATTCCAAAACTCGTGATAGAAATCTAATTGCAAATATATGGGTAAATTATAATTTTTAAACTTGATTATATATTTTTGAACGCAACGTTATTTATTTTTTGTTTTAAGTAAATGTAGGCATTATTTCCGATTAAAATTTTGATAAAATATACATCTATAGACCATATTTAATTTTATTAGTCTTTATCTTTTATATAGCATGATATAGAATGAATTGAATAAGGGCCAGGACATTCAATCAAAAATAATTATTTACCTCAAATGGGAATAGAACTCACAGTCATTTTGATTACAGTAAAAACAATTATTGTAACTTTAAAATTTCAGCTGAATAGGGAGTTGGACAATGATTGGATGGAAATGAAGTTTAAAAGATACAGGTTACTATCGTGGACGTCTATACTTTTTCCTGCAGCTAACGCCGTATTACATACATATGTCAATACTAAAGGTATGACGTTGGACGATTTCAAGGAAACCAGTAAGTATTAGAATTATAATATATTTTGATGACAAATTTCTTTGGACCGTCGTTGCGCAGAGGCGTAAGTGTGTTTTTAGGCGTAAATGGATTTTTCTATTTCCATTTTCTTCGCTCTGGCAACTAGGCAAAGCGCGGCGTTGAGTTCCGCCACTCAACACGCAATGCCTCGAAAAAGGCGGAAAGTGGGGACGGAAACAAGCAGGGACTAACGCAACGGAGTGTCTTAACACTAGGTTCGTATGGTTCCTGCAGTTTCCTCTGTCTACCCTGCCAAGTGCGGGATAAAGCGTGAAGCTAACAAATTTCTTTGCTTGTGTGACACTCGTTGAACTCGTAATATTTGCTTTGGAATTATTTTTTTATATTTTAGAGAAAACATAGTGAGTTGGGAAAGCCAGTACCAAACATGGAAAACATTTTACCAAATTTATATAGCATGTTTAATGCTCTAAACTACTGATCAAATTCACAAATCGTTGCTAATTGAATGACTTCAGTATTACACATTTATTGATTAAACTAAAGATTTGACATTAATTTTACATATTACACAAAACGAATGTGATTTCAAGTGTGTTTAGAGTGTGTTTAAAAAAATATAATATGTGTTAACATTTCTCTTTTAGATAAAATTAATATTATAATTTCAGTTCTTTAATATTGATGTTTTGTTTCTTTTTGTAGGTTTAATCATAATTGTTGCTGTTGCATTTGCAATGATGCAATCTGCAGTTACAGTTTAAATTCATTGTTTCTACGTTGAATGAGACGTTACGCGTGTTGAATACACGTATGAGATATTATATCCTCAAATCAAAACGTCACCACGATGGTAAATTGTACTTAGGTATACCAACAATATATATTTAGTTATATAATGTATTTTAAACCTCATTTTAATCTATTGAAGATATATGTAGATAATATTTAAAATGATGTTGAAATATATGGTTGGCTGATTGTCATTGAAATAGTTTATATTTGTATTTTGTCAAGAATTTGTACTTTGAAAGTAACAGATACAATAATAATTCCTCTTGGGGCTTATAACCTGTTGATGATGAAAATATTCCCCTTAGCCAACAGCTACCAGGAATTCGTTGAAGCAATCTAAAAACTGGACTAACACTGTTAAAATTAATGATTTTAATATATTCTTTCTGAATTTTAGGACTTTATTCACATCCTTCTGTATTAATTTATGAGACACACTATTTAC
Source organism: Dione vanillae (assembly GCA_037178615.1). Lineage (NCBI taxonomy): Eukaryota > Metazoa > Arthropoda > Insecta > Lepidoptera > Nymphalidae > Dione > Dione vanillae. The sequence goes on along the minus strand of JAZFAU010000232.1, from coordinate 418,722 downwards.
AGATCATGTCACCAGCAGCAATTCTATTAATTTGGTCACCGTATTAACTAAACTGGTTTGCTTATAAGTCTTGTTTCATCAATTTTAATATATCAATATTTTTTTTCTATTGACAGAGTTACAAGCGCATTATAAGTTCTACCTTCCTACCTTCATTGAAGTTTTATAATTAATTTTTTTCATGCACTCATGAAAATATTGATATTGAAACGTGTGAACAAAATTATATGATGGTGTTGAAATGTAAAATATATTGTAGAGTTATATATTTTTTCAGGAAGGATCCAAACAAATAATAGAGATATAATAGCTATTAAAGTACGTTTTCTTATCAAAAAATATATATCAGGAGGAAGCCATTTTAAATTTGGACTTAATTACATTCGGAACAATTAATATTATGGACTTTTTATGTAAACTATTGTCGATTAAAGGTCAGTTGTATTTAAATATCTGTACAACTAGTCCTAAAAAAAGAATTAGGTTTTGATAAGCAAAACTTTTCTTGATATAATTTTTATTGTCCACCTCACTATCAGTTTTGCCCGTATTGTCGTTTATAGTTTGCCTTTCTTTTATTTACCTTCTATCAGGTACAGCCTGTTATTTACTCTGAAATTTGAATATTTGACATTGAACTCTGGTTAGGTGGTTGAAGGCTAAGTGTGTCGTATGCGACAAACCTAGCCTATTAATAATATTAATATCGCGTTAGAACATATTAATAGCGCGTTAGGAAAGTTCATGTTATGACTTACGACTTTTGATTTGTAAATGTAAATTGTTTCAGATGATTTTGCTAAATCTCATGTATCAGGAGTGTTAATGTTCGATATCGTGTGGAATACTTTTAGAACTTCTATTTTGTTTCTAATGATGGAGCCATGTCACCGTACAAATGGAGAGGTAAAATGTAATTTAATATAATGGCTGAAATAAAAAAATAAGAAGACCAACAGAAATCATTTATTAACCCTATAAAAATACATTTTCTTCTTTTGATATACGAAACTTAAAAACAAGAACAAACAGAAATTTGTTTATAAAAAATAAAATGAAAAATTAGGTTGTAATTAAATCTGTATTACAGTTTAAAATGAGTCAAATTTATGTGAGTCAACTAATAAGTGAGTCAACCGATAAAACTGTGAGAAAGGAATTATATAATTATAATTATCAAGTCGAATTGAGCTTGGGCAAGTTTACGCCTCTTGGAATGTTGACGCTCTCAAGACAATTATTGGTAGAGGTAAGGTACTAACGAAAAGCGTCAATTTTAAACAATCTTGTTAGGATATTAATATTAATTTAAACAACTGTACATTAATATTTTTCCGATTGTATTGATATTTTCACATTGACCTTTCTTTCAAAAATTTTATTTTTATTTTTGTTTGACTATTTACTTGAGATAAGCATACACACATATACTTAGTCTGGCCATAAATACTGTTACTATTCAAAAAAAGAAAATATTACGTTTGAATTTGGAATCTGTCATTTTTATATGATTGCTTGATGTGTTTTCTTATTTTCGCGCCATTATATTGTTAAATATTTTGTTATATTAAAATGGAGTGGGGTGATAAAGAGAACCGAATCGCTGTGATTGCCTTACATAAAGTAGGTATGGAGAAAAGTGCAATTTTTAAAACCCTCCACCAGCTTGGTATTAGTCAAATGTTTGTTTACCGGGCTATTGATAGGTACAATGATACCTCCTCTGTTTGTGACAGAAAAAGATCTGGCCGTCCACGTACCGTTCGTGTGAAAAAGGTGATTAAAGCAGTTAGGGAAAGAATTCGAAGAAATCCTGTCCGTAAGCAAAAGATTTTATCTCGGGAGATGAAGATAGCTCCTAGAACCATGTCGCGTATATTAAAAGATGACTTAGGACTTGCAGCCTATAAGAGACGTACTGGTCACTTCTTAACTGATAATTTAAAGAAGAATAGGGTGGTAAAATCCAAACAACTACTTAAGCGGTACGCAAGGGGAGGTCACAAAAAAATTTTGTTTACGGATGAGAAAATTTTTACAATTGAGCAGTATTTTAATAAACAAAATGACCGTATTTATGCTGGAAGCTCTAAAGAAGCTTCGCAATTAGTAAACAGAGTACAACGTGGGCATTATCCCACTTCAGTGATGGTTTGGTGGGGTGTTAGCTATGAAGGGGTGACTGAGCCATATTTTTGTGAAAAAGGTATTAAAACGTCGGCACAAGTTTATCAAAATACCATTCTTGAGACGGTAGTTAAGTCTTTAACTAACACCATGTTCAATAACAAAGAATGGTGCTTTCAACAAGACTCGGCACCGGGTCATAGAGCTCGATCCACCCAATCTTGGTTGAAAACTAACGTTCCGGACTTTATTAGCACTGAAAACTGGCCGTCGTCAAGTCCTGACCTAAATCCATTGGATTATGATTTATGGTCAGTTTTAGAGAGTAAGGCTTGCTCTAAACGCCATGATAATTTCGAGTCCCTAAAACGATCCATTCGGTTGGCAGTGAAGAATTTTCCTCTAGAAAGAGTTCGTGCTGCTATTGATAACTGGCCTCAACGTTTAAAAGACTGTATTGCAGCCAATGGGGACCACTTCGAATAAACATTGTATATTTTTAATAGTTATATATTGATGTATTAAACTAACTCACTATGAAAGGAATAAATGTTACGTATAAAAAAAAATCGTGCTTTTCTTTATAACAATATTTATGGCAAGACTAAGTATAATAAGTATACACTCTTCTCTTTGCTTACATGAATATCTTTAATTTTACATGATAACTGACCGATTTCGTGCATTTTTTTTATTTTATTTTAGATATTAGGTGCATTGGTTACGTTATTTGCAATTTTGTTACAATTCAATATAAGAGACAAGTTAACTGAGTAAGTGCTAAACGCAATAAGAACTGGCTGATCTTCACTGCACATACATATGTTTATAGAATAGCATGCAATTCTATTCTGCATTGCATTACGGGTTTGGATTTTAAATTTAGGATTATTTTTTAACTTTAGGCTTCATTTCTTAAGTGACTAATATAAATAATAAAAATCATAATAATAGTTTTATTTTTTTTCCGTCTTAACGACGAACAACTTGTGATAGATTATACCTATAGATATAAATAAAAATCATCTCTATTTGACCGCGCCTGATATAGTTTCAAGAGTGGAAGAAATATTATTGATCCGACATGCAAGCAACAACAATTCTTTGGAGTGTCTCTTTAGGAGAATTCTACTGCAATACATTTCAAATGAATATTTATTAGCCCAATTGACTTGGTATGTAAAGACACGAGACAAGTAGTGACTTGTATCTAAAAGATGCCAGTACGAATTTTGGTAAAGTCTTTAACGGTATGGTAGGTCTAATGCTTATAGTAGTTACCACAAAGTCACTCAACCGCAGTTCCATATCTGTAACACCAATAAACAAGATTGGACAAGATACACATTTTGATTTATATTTTTGAGTTTTAAATGAGAATACAGTGTCAGTTGATTGCGAGAATTCATTAAATTTTTCAATTTTATTTCTTTCTAAACATTAGTATTGTAAAATATGTCGCCTTCATAAAGATAGGTCGTCGTCCAACTCGTTGACATCACTCGAGAACCAAATCGTTTTAATGGCGTCTTCTTCTTTTTGTGTGCCCAACGATGCCTATTTTGTCCTTTTATGTTTTTCTTTTATATTACAGAATTCATTACTTTAGAAAATACTAAGTAATGCTCTGTTCATTAAATAATTATCATATTCTATATTCGTTTAAATGTAGCGAGATTGTTCACGACGAAGATGACTTCATTGTGATCTGAATCAACAAAATATATTTGAAAAGTTAATAATGTATACTAAAAAAAAATTATAATATTTTGTTGGAATAAATATGCTTGCTATATAAATATTTTGATATTTCGTTAGAATAATTTAACTTACTCATTTTATTTTTATACATCACTCGGAAAGTTTTATTAATAAATTATCTGAATATTAAAAATTAGTATTAACTGACGTAGTTCGTCACCTACCTACTCTACTCTAAATGGCATAAGAATAAGAAATCTAAACAAGTATATAAAATATCTTTAAATGTTATTCTGATTTTATACAAATATACATAATAAGAAAACATAGTTCATGCTTTATTTCTACATACCAAGGTATACCTAGATGTATGTGTTAAAAGAAATCGAAGTATGGCTATAGTTTCTAGACACGAAGTGGAGGAACTCAACGCTTTGTTGCCAGCAAGCCAGCTAAATAAATATTTTGTATGTATACTTTCAGATGTGCCACAGTCTATACTTAATTATACATTACGTAATTGTGATTTATATTTTTTTGTATAAGCACCTATTGTCCAAGTTAATTGAGCACTAAGCAACGTCAAATATGATAGTGTAAATACTACTAAAACAACATATTATTTTATCATCAAATGTAACACGCACGTTTCTTGAACAAATAGTAAATTACTTTTGAGCGTCATAATTAAGGTAAATGTCATGTAGTATGAAACAAAAACTAACTGTTACTTAACGGTTTTATCTGAAACTCAATTTTAATTCTATAAAAAATTGTTTGTATCAGCAATTATTTTGAAATTTCATAAAAGTACCTAAATAGTAGGTATGTAACAAACCACAGTACATTTTTATATATTTACTCGTTTAATCTTGATATACGTATCCCGAATAATCGTTATAAAATTAGTTTCGAGAGGGATTTAATATTGCTCAGATATTTATCACAAATAGTTACTATTAATAAGTTAATAAAGATCTTTAGGACCGGTTTCACCAATTGCTGTTAAGCTGTTAAAGTCCCAGATAGGAAATGCGTTCCTTATCTGGCAACGATTATTGGTTTTACAGGTCTCCGATAAAATTTTTTTTTTAGCTTTACGCTTTATCCCGCACATGGCAGGGTAGGCAGAGGGAACTGCAGGGACCGTGGGAACCTTGTGTTAAGACCCCCCTTTCCGCCTTTTTCGAGGCATTGAGTGTTGAGTGGCGGAACTCAACGCCGCTCTTTGCCTAGTTTGCCAGAGCGAAGAAAATGGAAATAGAAAAATCCATCTTCTCCGACTGGGGATCGAACCCAGAAACCGTCGCGTTACAGGCAGACGCAGACTGCGCCACGACGGTCCTCGTGATAGAAGTTTCTAAAAGACAAAAACCTTTCTAAACTATCTGCCGATTCAGCTGTAGCTGACACTAAAGTTATCTGACAGAAAAATGTCGCTACATAAAAAACATATAAAATATATGCAAAAATGTTGGCGAGAAGAACACAAGAGAGAATACAAAGGCTATTTTATGAAGTCCAAGGAGGCTTTAGACCTGCAAGAGGACGCATGGATCGGATGTTTTCACTCCGTATGATTACAGAGAAGTTTTTGGCTGTAAACCACAAGGTTTTCTGTGCTTTTGTGGAGTTAGAGACATGATTATAAGAAAAAATTATGAGAGATGCTACCCCGGTACAATGTAATTAAACCCTTGCTACTGACTATAAAATCTTTTTATAGAATCACGTAGCCTGTGTGCAAGTAGGAGCTGACATATCGTCTTTGGTCGCAATTCTAAAAGACGAGTGTGAAACTAATGGTCTAAACCTGAATGAAAGAAAGACAAAGTATCTGGTATTTAAACGAGACGAAGACAGGACAGAATTCAAGATTTATGCGAATGAAAAATCATTAGAACAATCGAATGAAGTAGTATAATTGGGAATTTTGTTAAGTAGGTGCGTTAGCTGTGTTTTTGAGCCGGTAGTATATCAGGATCGCTGCACGTCTGACCATACACAATGCAGTTCTGGTTCTGACGCCTTTTTATGGCATTCCTGATAGATTTCAGAAATAATTTTGCCGTTTGTATGTACAAAAAAGTCAGTTAAAAAAATGATCTGCTAACTTCCCGTAGCAGATCATTTTCTTGCGAATAAAATTCTGGACGAGTTTTAAACACATATGAGTAAACTCTATAGTTCCTGATAATTTTTAAGAATAGTTCTTTCGAATTGACTCATGAAAAAAATATTTAAATTATTTTTGAAATTTCATTTTTCACGTTAAAATATTTATCAAAAACTTTATATAAGGATCAATTAAAGTAAATCTTAAATTTCTACAAAAATATATAAATATCTTTTAAATAAAACCAGATTTTACATTAAAACCACCACAGAGCACACTTTAAATAAAAATTTACTGAAAAATCAATCATTTAGCAACAAACTAGTGAATTGGCCCACATGTTAACAAATGAAACTAGATCTTATCGATTACTTAAATAAAATGAATATATCTTTTATTCTAAACCAGATGTAGCGCCAGAACTCCTAAAAAATATCAGCAGAGCATACTTGAATAACAGACTTGTTGAAAAATCTCAATAAAAATCGTTTATGTGAAAAAAAAATATTAAAATATTTAAAATCTTTCACGGAGGCTAGAACTCCTCGATTTCCTGAAAAACACAAAAATATCTTTCACTGGAAACCAGATGTAGCACCAGAACCCCCAAAAAAATATCAGCAGAGCATGCTTGAATTACAGACTTGTTGAAAAATGTCAATAAAAATCGTTTATTCGAAAAAAATTTATTAAAATAGCTGAAATCTTCCTGGCAGGCTAGAATTCCTCGATTTCTTGAAGAAAACAAACATATATTTCATTACAAATTAGATGTAACACCAGAACTCCCAAGCAGAATCAAGCAGATCATTTTTTTAACTGATTTTTTTGTACATAAAAACGGCAGAACTATTTCTGAAATCTATCAGGAACTATAGAACTATGCTGCATGCGAAGAGAACTCCTTTTTATTTTTGATCTGCTGCACAATGATCTGCCAAGTTCACAGACATGAAATATTGCAGGAGAAGAACGATAAAAGACGAATGTTGTAGAGATGCGATCTCTTCAAGTCAACTTAGCTGGACCGAATCCGCAACAAAGAGGGTGAGTATAAGAATATCACAGTGAGAATGAAGAAGAACGTGCACAGGTGGTTTAGGCACGTCGAAATAAAGTGATTAAAGAATAAAAAAAGATATATGAAGCAAACGTGAGAGGTAAGACAGGTGAGGGAAGACCTCGGTTGACTTTCAGAAACACAGTATCTAAGATACTGGAGTAAGGTCACGCAAAAAGTATGATAACTCCTCGGAGAGCATTTATTAAGAGGCTAATGACCATTGACGAGGCGAAAGAAGTGTGCAGGGACCGCAGGGCTTGGCGTTCCGTTTTTATTGACAAATTTGCCTACCAGATATTTTATCGGAGATATGACGGTGAAACAGAAAACAAATATCATTCTTTATCTGGTAGACAGCATGAATTGAACAGCATGAATGTCGGAAACTTTACCGTAACTGGTGAAACAGGCCACTTAAATATTCATAACTTGATAGATCTTAAGCGCTAGAATGAATTTTATTAATTAAGCAATTAAGATTCCGAATATTAAAGCTTGTTTTGTAGATTTTTTAAAAAACTCTAAAATCCATATTGCCTTCATACTTTATGAGGAATCTAGACGTATATGTTAAAATCTGTATTTCTTACATACAGTTGTACTTTGTCTATTTTTCACACAATCAAAACTATACATGTTTTATATGTATATTTATATGTGCATATGTATTCATTTAGACTGTGGTTCATTTAGGTTACCATATATAAAGCTGATAGGCGCTTGGGAGTAATAAAATCAAAGTTGTTTCGGATCATATTTACTATCTTTCCATTAATCATTAAGCTGTATATACATTTTATTTTGACGTCACGATTTTGTAGTACGCTCTTTATAAATAATATATAATTAGCTACACTGTATACTTTATTCATTCTGTGCATACTTTTTAGAATACTTTAGGTACAGTATATTTACATTACTGAGTTCTGGTTCTTTACTACAAATATGTCACTTGAGGAATTTATCATTATTGAACCCTTGACGTCAATTTTACGTATATCCAGAGTCTTGGGAATAGCACCAGTTAGTTTTGATCTTATTCGTCATGTGGATATTCTGGAACACTTAAAAAAATATCGTGTGACTGTCTCCCAAAGTTGGAATATTGCTTCCTGCATATTTGTGATAATATTATGTAAGTATGTTTTGCCTTTCCCTGAGTTTATTAAATTTTCTCATCTAAGCTTTCTTTTTCTACATCTCCTTTCCTACATCTTTTAGCTTCACAATTTATCTCGTTCGTAACAAGGTAGATAGAGGGAACTGCAGGCACAATGGGAACCTAGTGTTAAGACACTCCGTTCCCCGCTTTTCTCCTTTTGATGCTTTTGAGACTGTTGAGTAGTGGAACTCAACGCCGCGCTCCTTCTACTATAGCGAAGAAAATAGAGACGAAATAATCCATGAATAAGAATGAAACCCTCAACTGTCGTGATTACAGGCAGCAATTGCGCCTCTGGGCAACGATGGTCCTCAAACAATATTTTATTAATAAAGATTTTTTGAAATCTTTTATTTAATAATCTTTCTGGTATTCTGCTTTTAGTGGGAGGAAACATAGCAAGGATAATATATAAAAGATCTTATTTAATTCGAGGAGTAGAACAAAGTAGTCGCTCTCTATATTCGCAATATCTTTACATAGCCGGAGTCATTAGCTATACTATAATAATAATTTTTGCTGCTTTAAGAGGATATCACAAAATGAAGCAATTTATGGAATATCTAAGCACTATACAAAAGGTATGTATGTAAGGTAAAATTTGTATATGCTAAATAGTTTAATCAGTTTACTAAAAAAATATCTAAAACAATATTTAATGTATTTTCCTATACTATAACGCTAACAGCAAGTATTATATAAAAAAAAATACTTAAAGAAAACATATAAAAATTTTTTTGCCTGCACGGTTCGCAGGAGGGCGCGGGTTCGAGTCCCGCTGCGTTCAAATTTTTATATGTTTTCTTTAAGTATTTTTTCTATCCTCAGTGTGGATTAACACTTTAAAAATCATAAAAATAAGTATTATATACATATATTAGTATATTATATTATTATATTAGTATAGTATATTAGTATTTTGATCGATCGTGGTTGTACATTTACCGATAAATCTTACATTTGAGATAATTTGTGTATAATAATAAAATATTTTATACTAATATTACAATTAATACTATTGATGTTTTTTTTTTCAGATTCACTTACAGATGAAAAGTAATTACACGAATATTATATTTACTAAATTCAAAATATGTTTTTGGGGCTCTTTACTCTGCCTTACTGTCATTTACATAGTTTACTTTTATAACTTCTTCGCATCGTTGACAGAGTTTTCCGAATACAACAGTAAGTAGCGTTTGTTCATATTTTATAAGAAATTATATATTGAAGTAGGAGCGAGAGGTATAACAGCGAAATCTCTCTACAGTTTACTAAAAGATCTCGGCCTGTCTAGAACTGTCACAAATACATTTCTAGAACGCACTTCGAAGGCGTCTTTGGTAGAATCATTTAAAATTTGGTTAAGTAGTTGGAGGAGCTCGGACAGTGAAGGTGAGCGTTAATGCATTTTAAAGGGGCCCTTCAAACCTACACTTGGGTCGCAAGTTCCAAGCGCTGCTCGGAGCTCCTCTTCCTACAACACGATTGGCCCGACACCCGCACGGTGAATCCATGGAACGCTAAGTTGTTTCTTCTCTCCTTGTATAGGCTTTGCACAATGCTGATAATATATCACAGATACATTTACATACAAAGTTGTATCGTTTTGCCCTAAAGGTTATCTGGAAGAGATGGCTAGTATCTAAGCTATAAGATCGCCTTTTGTGTTCTACAATATAAATACAATCAAATAAAGTTTACAGTTTTTTGTCACTCATTACACAAAACGATAATATTTCGAAATATTCGAAGTTACTCTTAAAACAGTGATATGTAATTGGTCATGTGAAAGACATCACATCAAAGACATATATTACGCATATGTTATATATACAAAATTTTAAAACATTATATCTATTAAAAAGTGCCGTTGCAAATTTATAATGATCTAAACATATAATGGAAAGCTACTTTGTTTATATAATTTATAGGCTAAGTAAAGCAACGTATTGTAAAACTTTATTATCTTTTTTTTAATTTAAAGATTGTGCTTGTCCAATGTCAGAATTTATTTTGCCTTCCAGAATGGATAAATAGAAATAATCAGTTACACCAAATGAGGGTGGAACGGCAAATTACTGTACCATATTCCTTTTAGTAAAATCCATTCAGATATGATGGACTCAAGCATTTATGCATTTATATAGTACTTAAAAATGTTAGAATCAATTTATTTAGACTTTTCTAGAATATAGTTTTCATTAAATTATTTCAAGGTTAATATTGAAATTTCGTTATGTACAATTTCTTTTGTTTCAGTGTTCACTTTAATATCGTATTTAGTGTACTTCTTCGTTAATCTCGTCATAGTAATGCTGCTGTTTCGGTTTGCTTACATCGTGTGCTTAGTAAATGCAACTTTGAAGGTTTTCAGTGAGCACGTACGTGGTATGTTTGAATTGATTTATAATATGTCAATGCTTCTTGCTGTAAGGCAGGAAGACCCTGCCCTTTAGTTAGCACCATCATTTCCAGATGTGTGCACTAACTAGTTAAAAACTGTTTTTATGTTTTTTAAAGTGTTAATCCACACTGAGGATAGAAAAAATATTTAAAGAAAATAAATTCTCACCGCTGAGCATTACAATGCTCAGGTGAGAGCGCTTGCACAGTTCGCAAGAGGGCGCGGGTTCGAGTCCCGCTGCGTTCAAATTTTTATTATGTTAAGTACTTAAAAACTGGATATCAGTTTTTATTATATCAATTCTTTAGAATGTAACTAATTATTTTCCTGGAGCTGAGATAGGCTCTACAATCAACACTATAATATTTCGCAAGAGAATATAAAAATTGTGTTAACACTATAATATTTCTGTTATGGTTGCGAATATGTATCGGCTGTGTTGCCTCGAACATAAGGCTATTCTATAAAAAAATAATGTTTTTTAGATACTTTTAAGAATAACAGGAATACAACATATATGACAGTCAGAAGTTATCGTCAAATGCAGAAATCAATTTGTGAACTAATTAAAAATATCAATAAACAAGAAGGGACACTTATTCTATTCATATTTCTTTACAAGATAGTTGATATGATGGATGCTTTATTTATATTCAGAAAATGTAAGTACTATATCACTGTAGTTACATACTTGATGACTTCTGATTTCAGATAAATAGTTTTCAGCTTCATCAAAACAGTCTGTGCTCTGCTTCTAAGACCAAGAATTAAAGATTAAGTTCCTATCTTACCTAACAATGGGTTAAGCTTAGGAACTTAATCTCACAATTTGTCATGCGAAACCAACAACAGTTGCAATTCCTCCTTATCTTGATAGGCTCATTGTTTGCAATCAGTTTCCAATATTTTAATATAATTATGTGTATGTGTTTATGTGCGTGTGTATGTGTGTGTGTGTATGTGTGTGTGTGTGTATTTATTTTTGTGTATGTATGCTTGCTCTGTTTGATTTAAGAATAGTATCTTTTAAATATGAAGGAATGAAACTTTTTTTATCACCAAAACTTGTTTGCGTAAGTCAATAATGTTATTGTAAAGTTATTTATAATTTTTGAATTCAATTTTCAATTATTTTAGGGGATGCTACGCAATACAACCTAGGTTCGGCAATATTAGAAGCTGTGTGGATCATTTTCAGAGCAGCTTCGTTGATTCTTTTAATAGAGCCTTGTCACCAAACGCAGGAAGAGGTAACACTGTATTTTTTGTATATAAGACTTCATAATTGTCAACTGGCACTCAACACTGTAAATTAATAAAATGCAATTTGGATCAAAATTAATTAAAAATATCAATAAACAATTAATTCTATTTTGGAAAGCCACCTGTTTATATTGGTTAAATATTTTTTTTTAACTTTATGATTTCCAGAGCGAAGAAAATCGAAATAGAATAATCCATCTTCCCCGAGTGGGAATCGAACACTCAAACTGTAGCGTTTACAGGACAGACGCTTACGCCTCTGCGCCACGACGACCCTCTACGGACGATTCGCTCTGGAAACTAGGCAAAGCGCGGCGTTGAGTTCAGCCACTCAACACGCAATGCCTCGAAAAAGGCGGAAAGTGGGGACGGAAAGAACAGGAACTAAGCAACGGAGTGTCTTAACACTAGGTTCATAGTAGTTCCTGCAGTTCCCTCTGCCTACCCTGCAATATGCGGGATAAAGCGTGAAGATAAAAAAAAAGAAAAAAAAACTTTATGACTTATACCGAAAACATTCCATGGTTCGATTTTTTCGAACTCACCCTTTCACCATTCACCCTTTATTCCGCTAGACCCGTGGAAACCTAGACTTAAGACACTCCGGTTCTCGCTTACTGCCTTTCGAGGCTATTGCGTTTAGAGTGGTGGAATTTAACGTCGCGCTTATCTAGTTGCCATATTAAAATTAAAATTGAAAGTAATATATACAAAAACTTGCAATCAACCATTTCTTTTCTTTATTTAAATGTTTACTTTTCAGGTACAAAAAATTCATATTACAGTTAGCCACGTCTTATCTTTAACATCGAACAGTGATATAAAAGAAGAATTGTATTATTTTTCTCGTCAGGTCTTGTTTATTGCACCACATTTTTCTCCTTTTGATATAATAACATTTTCAAGACAACTCTTGCTAGGGGTGAGTACTTGAATTGCTATTTTACGTTTACTATTATAAAATTTACGATATACTTAAATTTACTAAATGTTATGAATAAATAAATAATAATATTTATTTATTTATTTATTCATAACATTTAGTAAATATACAGGAAAAATTTAGTACGATAATAGCCGTATTAGTATTAAACTGTGGCACAGCTATTAACGCCTAATTTAATATATAAAAAAGATCAAAATTGGAAATTTTGAGGATTCTATATGTCTTTATTATAAAACGGAAGCCTTAATTTAATTTTGATTGTCATCTGTCTGTCTATCTATTAGTCTATCAAAATCATTTTTCTTAAGATCACTTTTAAGTGATAAGCTGAACCTTAAAAAGCCGTTTGAAGTACAGAATATTTACGCTTTGCTTTGCGTTTTGTATGAAATAACAAAATAAAGAGTTAATTTCACTGAATATGAGAACTAATTTTTATAAGTTGTACTTTATGTTGACTTATAATCTTGAAGTGACCGATATTTCTTAATTGTTTTTTAGCTTCATGCCTTGTCTCGCATATTGCAGTGGTAGGCAGAGGGAACTGCAGGAACCATATGAACCTAGTGTTAAGACACTCCCTTGCTTAGCCGTGCTTTCTCCGACCCCGCTTTCCGCCTTTTTTCGAGATATTTCGTGTTGAGTGGCGGAACTCAAGGCCGCGTTTTGTTTAGTTTCCAGAGCGCAGAAAATGGAAATGGAACCCTCATACCGTCGCGTTTACGGGCAGACCCTTACGTCACGACGGTCCTCATATTATTGCAATATTTTTTACGTATTTATGTGTATATATATATATATATATATATATATATATATATATATATATATATATATATATATATATATATATATATATATATATATATATATATATATATATATATATATATATATATATATATATATATATATATATATATATATATATATATATATATATATATATATATATATATATATGTGTGTATATATTTATTATATTATTTTAGTAGGTATATATTTTTATGTATTTTATATGATGATATATATTACTTTATGTATATTTCTATGTAATGTTACATAAGATGTTAATTTTTATACAATTTAGATACCGTACCCGTATCTCTTTAAGAAACAATTACTCTCACATTCAAGGGTTTGTGGATGCGATCTCTGTTAGTAATAAGTCATCCTTTGTACATTTGATTTATATTCTTATATATTCTATATCATCTTTTGTCTTATGGTATATAAATAAAATTAAAAAAAAAACATAAAATATTTTTTATTTACAGATTGCTGGCTCCCTCATTTCGTACTTTGTGATTATAGTTCAATTTCACCTAGAAGATGCTTAAATTTAGATTAAGGTTTGGTTTTGGACTTTCTAAATATAGATATATAATAGGAATATAGATATATAATAAGTATATTATGTTAATAGTAATTAATTTTGTTAGTGTGAAGTCGAATATATAATGTAAATCTCAAATGTCATAATACATAAAAGTGAAGTCCTAATGAATCCCGAGCACTAATGTGTATTAAATATTTCATACTAGATGTTGCCCGCGGCTCCGCTCAGCTGTTTTTAAATTTATTACGCATATTATATTTATTACGGGTTATGCCCGAATTAAAAAAAAGTATTTTAGTAATTCGTAACATTTATCTACACAGTCTTGACCAAGCTAGGTACTAAATACTAATATTGTGGCTTGGTTTGGATCAAAGTTACTCATTTAAATTAAATAAATAAATAAATTATAATGTTAAATATATTATTATGACATAACTGTTTTTGAGTTTTTTTTCAACTTGAAATAAATGTTTTTTATATTATTTTTTTTGAGTATATCATGTTGGGAAATATTATATATATTTTTTTAATAAGGTGTATTTAATAATCCGCTACAACACAATAAAGTAAGATTTTGATTATCTTGTTACGCAACTGAGGGATGATTCTTCTCGTTATGATTCTTTAAACAGGTAACCGTCAAAAAACTATGGAAAGCTTAGTATTTACGTAAACAGCTTTAATTTCATCGATTTAGCTTCAAAACTGACGGAGTTTCATATAAACTTACCCCCCTTTTTCGCTCCCGTAAAGGCAAAATTTCCAAAAATATTTATAGCATTATTCTTAATTTCTAACCAAGTACCCAAATATTAATATTAATCGAATTAGCTTCAAAACTGACGAAGTTTCATAAAAACTTACCACCTCCTTTTCCCTTAAAGAGCGAATTTCCAAAAAAAAGATAGCCTATATGTTAGCCAGGACTAATGGATATTTAACAAAGAAGTTTCATGAAAATCCGTCCAATGGTTCCTGAGATTAGCGTATGCAAACTTTTATTAATATACAGACGAATTTTTTTTTCGAATTCTTACTCTTTTATCATCCTTTAATAACCCTATATATTTTATTTTGTAAAAATATTTAATGTACAGACACGATTTTTTTACTGTTTTATTATATGTAGACATAAGTGGTTTAAAACCTTTTACAGCATTTGTATCATATATAGTACGTTATGTAATAAAGCATGGTGTAATTGATTAAAAAACAATTAGTTATTTGTTTAATTATAATTTAATTTTATTTTAATATTATTGGGAAAACAAAAAATGCCTACAGTACGTACCCAAATAAATTGCCAAATATAAATATACAAATATCAATTGATGCATTATGATAAAAAAATATAGATAATTAAATGAATTTTAATCATTAACTATCTACATCATAAGTGAACAGAAAAATAATTTATATTAAAATAACAATTTGGTAGTAAGAAAATACTTAAAGAAAACATATAAAAATTTGAACGCAGCGGGATTCGAAACCGCGCCCTCTTGCGAACCGTGCAAGCGCTCTCACTACTGAGCCATGCGTTCTATATCACGCCGAGTTGAAATTCTTATATGCTTTATACAACTTATATCGTTGTTAGCATCTCTGTAGGAAATTTTTACAAATTTCCGCTACCCAAAGATCATTATAAAGAACAAACGTTTGGCGAGAGAGAATGCTATTCCATTAAATATTTTTATGATTTTTAAAGTGTTAATCCACACTGAGGATAGAAAAATTAAATTTTAATATATCAGGCCAATTTTTATGGACGCCAACGTTGTGTTCCGACACACAAAATTAGATAGACTGCAGGCAATGCAGAATCAGCTGGGCCTCGAGAGCATTGTAGTTTATGCGCAACATTGATATTCATGGAAGTCGATCAAAGAGTTATATAGAAAACTATATAGTAGCTACTTTGCGAAAGTAGAAAATCTTCAACACCGTCGTACAATAACACACACACACACATGGACACAGCGTAGGCCCGCGATTTATTAATCGACTGTACTGTACTCAGCAACCGGTCAAAAGTTGTTTGGGATTGGTAGTACATACCTGATTTAAGAATGGGTATGACTTTACTAAATTTCATTAGGTCAGGAAACACACCATACTCTATACATTTATTAAATATAGTCGCGAGTTGGGGAGCAATACCGTCTATTATGTAATTAATTAGTTTAACAGAAATGCCCCATAAATCTACTGTTTTTTTTATATCAAGGGACTTAAAGGCCTTAAGAATTTCTTTTGAATTCACTACTTTAAATTTGAAATTTACATTGCATTCCTCTATGTTCCCCCTAAGCAATGATTCGGCGACGGTTGTGGAAGATATAAGAACCTCGATTGTTGACCTTGGTTGTTGACTGGAATATCAGCAAAGAACTTCTCATAAGTACAAGCAACTTCTTGTCCTGAAGTGGTATAACCATTATCAACTTTCAATTTAAATTTATTGTTGCGGTTCTTAGTCTTTCCAGTCTCACAATTTATTATGTTCCATGTCATTTTAACTTTAACCACAGAATTTTTAATTTTATTTTTTATATGTATACATTTTGCCATGGAACATACTTTTTTAAATAATTTAGAGTAGGTCCTAACATAGTCATTAAATTATTTACTATGTGGTGGTGGTAGTGGTGGAATTGTCAAGCAAATTAATATTAAAATCACAATTGATCATTGTGAATTTATTTTTTGTATATAGCCTCGAAATATTTTCCCAAATAAGTAGTTTTGATAACGGCCGCCATGTCTGATACACTCTGTATATACAGGGTGTATCTGACACGGCAGCCGTTATCAAAGCTACTTATAGAGTAATATATTTCGACGCTCTATACAAAATCTATTTAATAATTATTAATAGTTTAGGTACAGCATAATTTTTTTCATTCCCAATATTTATACATACCGTGTAATGCGTAAGGTAAGACATCATTAATTACGAATGACGTACTACGAAAATATTATTAAACGTCAATCTGTCATCTTTCATTCAAATAAAATAACCAAAAGAAAGAGATATATCTCTGTCCCGCTCTAACAGTACAATTTACGCTTGCGTCATATTTGACAAATGTCACGTTTTATTTTGGACCAATAATTTCATTATTTATTTTGTTTGAAAAAATATTTTTTTTATTTTTGAAAATTTTACTTCTTTTATAATTTTTCCAGGTTTCTAAAGCATACTATGCTTGAAATTATGGTCGCCATTACAGCCACACCCTGTATATATATGTATATATTTTAACTTCATGCTTTTATCCCGCACATGGCAGGATAAGCAGAGGGAACTGCAGGAACAAAGGAATCTAATGCAAAGACACTCCGCTCGTGCTTTCTTTCTCCGTCCCCGCTTTCCACCTCTTTCGAGGCATTGCGTGTTGAGTGGCGGAACTCAACGGTCGGACGGTCCTCTATAAACTGATATTTATTATATACTGAAATTTATTTTTATGATTTTTAAATAGTTTATACAAAAAAAGTTTAGAAAGAACACTCAAAGAAATAAAAAAAATTGAGGCAGCTGGATTTGAACCCGTGCCTCTTGGAAACCATCCAACTATGATTTTATTATCAGTTATATATAGTTAAAATGATTTACGATTCAATTGTGTACGTAATATCATTTTTGTACGGATTACCTTGAATCGATAGTCAGATCTGTGGATTAATAAAAGTGTTCTTCAGTCAACTACTTCAGCTATATTCAGCTTTGAGTTTGAAGATGAAAAGTCTTAAAGTGTGATATTTACATATAAAACGAATAACAGAGCTAAAAATGATCGACATATGATATTTTTAAGTTAAATTGTGTATAGGGTATTTTTTCAATAACAATATGGTCCAATAATATATTTATTTTATTCTTTACTGTTCGTACAGTTAAAGAAATTTAAAAAAAAACATACGATTTTGGTGCAAAGTATGCATGGCATGGCCTTGTTCCAGGCAACCCTTACCATAAGGAGGTTTCAAAAAATTTACGAAAAGTGGTTACAAAAGATATTAAAAAAGTAGCCCATAAAAAGAAAGAACAACATTACTTATGTATAATATACTTATACGTACAATCTACATAATTGATTTATATAAATATATGATAGTATATAGTAAAAAATCTCTTTTAAAAAGTTGTATTTCTTAGATGATAAAGACAACAAAAGCAATGTCAATTGAAACTTTACTTGTTGAACAGGTGGTCTAGACAGGATCGAGGCGGAATCATATATATTTCGAAGTTTGGAACATAGCAGCACAGCAACATAGAGCCGCAGGAACTATGGGAACCTAGTGTTATGGCACTCCTTTCATCTGTCTCTACTTTCTAGTCATTGCCTGTTGAGTGGCGGAACTCGACAACTCCAGTTTGAGTATAAACCATCGATGGGTTAACATTTTGATGTAATTCTTGATAATTTACTCTCTTGATCAACACAACTACCCGCGTGAAGCCGAAAGCTATTTGCTAGAATTGGATTCCTAAAAAGAATATTTACTATTTATATTCAATATTTATTACCAATTAAATTCGAAAATATATTCGCCTCATTTCGAAATATTACCTCCTATATGTATATGGCAAAAAAGTAAGGAGTACGCGACGGTAACTAAGGCAAAGCGCGGAAACTAGGTAAAAGCGCGGCGTTTAACTCCGCCACACAACACGAAATGCCTCGAAAAAGGTAGAAAGCGGGGACGGAGAAAGCAGGGACTAAGCAACGGAGTGTCTGTGTCTTAGTGTGAGTTTATATGGTTCCTGCAGTTCCCTCTGCCTACCCTGCCATGTGCGGGATAGAGCGTGAAGCTACAAAAAAAATGCCCGTCTAAAAGATTAGATAAAAAATAATTTTAAATACAAATTTTTAGTTTTCGAGAAATTTGACCTACGTTTTGTCCTAAACTAACCTACTGAGCATGAAAAGAGCTTTACTATCGCTGTCGGTATAGAATGCTTTGTATTATTATGACAAAAAGTGAGCGTGTCCGATTTCAGGGGTAAAAAGTGAAAGTGTTATCAAACTAACTCCTACAGTTCCTGAGAAGAGGGAACCTCAACACACCTCTTCACTATATGAATAAATAAAGTTATGAATTCCGACCTTAACACGCAGTGCCTCGAAAATCGTTTTTTTTTATTTAAAACAAAAAATTATGTAAATTCTATTTCAACTTTAAGTCAAAATTGGATGTAAATTATCACTTGCCTGGGGTTCATAATTTTTAGGATATGATTTTTCTATTTTTTTAGTATTTACAAAGATGGCCCTTGTTCTAATGAAGATAATGATAAGAATGTGTGAAGCGGAGTGTCCTAACACTAGACCTACCCTACTATATATGTGTAGCTAGTCTTTTTCTGTCTAATACTTATGTCCATAAAAAAATATTCTGATTTATTTTATATTATAAAACATTAGTTTATTAAGCCATGTGATAAAAATCTCGCTATTTACTCTGTGTAAAATAAATATAAATATAAAATATAATTTAATATTTTAATATATTATTTTTAAATAATTATTGAAATGTATGTAAACTTTGCTCTGATACGTTCCGATGGAAGCTCCCGTGTCGTTAGTACGTTTCCCGCGTGCCAGAGATCGCTACGTCATTTCTGTTGGCCTGGTACTTGCGGATATTAATTACGTTTTTTTTAATAATGACTATTTTATATGGACAACTATAGTGCATTTAGCAAATGGGTATGTATTTAATTTTATATTTTAATTTGTTTTTAATTAAAAAAACAATGGCTATTATTTTTCGCATTTAATAATAAATAAATAAAGTATTTTTTGTCTCTTTGTTCATTTTAATTTTTAAATAATTAATAAAAAAAAAAAACAAAGTTAAGTCAATCTTATCTAATCTTCAAATTGACACAAGGTTCATTTTTGTACGTCAAACACATTACCACATGAAAATTATTGCCTCCAATCTGTGAAGAACCAGTGCAAGAAACTCAGCAAGATTTTTTATAGCTTCACGCCCTATCCCGCTTACAGCATGGTATGGCATAGGGACCTAGTGTTAAAACACTCCGTTTCCCGCTTTCCGTATTTTTAAAACATTGCGTGCTAGTGGCCGAACACAACACCGCACTTTGCCTAGTTGCCAGGCTTAGATTAGTGGTAGATTTTTTTATATATTATTTTTTTAATTATTTATTAACAATTTTCAACTAATCATTAGTTACAATGATTGATAACTTTGAAATAATTTCGAGCGAGCATTTCATTCCCAACGTGTTTTTAAAACACGTATTTTTTTAAATTATGATATAGAACATTCTAAACAAATATAAAGACAGTATCTTATTCGAAACCTATACATTATAATTATAGTTTATTGATAATTAATAATTACGCTTACGCCACTAAAGAAACAGTACAATCTTGAATACCGAATGGAAGCTGAGATTAGAAAGAAGACCCTTAAAGTATAATGATAGAAATTAAAAAAAAAAACTCTTATATTATTTTTAGATTATTTTTTTTTGAATTTTTAGACTTCCTTTCCTTTTTTTTAGTATTATTATTCATAGTTTTAAATGAATTAGTAATATCCATTAACTTTCAGTGTTTTGAAATAAAAAGAATTAAATTATTGTTGTTTTTCACCAGATACCAGACTTACGATCTTGATAGAAACCTTTTGCCACACCAAACTAATACAAAGGCAAATATAAAAGTTTTATTATAACGACGTATAGAGCATACAAAGGCGTTATAATCCATAAACATAAAGTTTTACGAAAGTGACTTTTAATAGACAGGGTCTAATTTGAGAACATTTACAGGACTATTGATAAAAATTTACTATAAATAACTATTTCATTGTGGAATAAACGTTTATTTATTGATCGTTGCATTAAACTGAATTGCGCCATTATGATGACTTCTAATATAAACATTTTCAGTCCTAGACAAAGAGCATTGCTATAATTCTCGTAAAGATCTTTGATTGTACCTATGTTTCTTATTAATATTTATAACCAAAACATTAGAAATTATTTAGTAGCAATTTCGCACACAAAAAACATTTTTAATTGATATAATTTTGTTACTTTTCCACTATTTGAAACAAAACTATTAGTAAATGTTAAAGTTAATTGGCATAGTATAATAGTGATGCGATAATTATTTGAAAATTGATTAAGCCATTTCGGGGATTAACGTATATATAAGTTTTACAGAGATAAAAAAAGACAGAAAACTGACATAAATTAAAAAAAAACAGTATTTTATTCTATTTTATATTCTATTATATTATTAAATCTATTCAATATATTTTTATATGTATCTCCTATGTTGAGAATATATATTTGACAAGATATACCATATATAGAGAGATGATTTGTATCTTAAGTAAATATTTTTACTTTTATTTCTCTTCGATCAACGTAGAGATAATCTTAAGTTCACTTCGTTTTTCACCTTTTTTTTTTTAAATCACCGCCACCATATTCATATAAATTTATATGATTGCACTCTAAAGTACTAAGCGTAAAACCCATTTCTTGCGCTTAAAATCAAACGATTGAGTGACAAAATAATTAGACTTAGTCATAATTTTCTAACTTAACGCTTTATCTCTAGTGGGATAGTCAGAGACAACACGTTGCGGTGTCTTCATATCACTTTCGCATCGTCCACTGTCATCAACCCTCAGGAGTGTCCTTATATTTTTTACGTTACCTTTCTCGTATCTTTCATACTGTGTATTCAAAGATCAGCCGCAGTTAACTCTCTTACTACTCCAAGTGAGTTCCAACCCATGTCCTTCGTAAGCAAGCATCTGAAGAATTTGAGTATTACAAGAGAAGCATGACAATTTTGTCATACTCACACTTGTTCCATGTATCAGATGTATCTCCGTCCACTTTTTTACTCCATAAATTGTGGGATATGAATGATGGTGTCATTAACACCGCATATAGCAAGTTATATAGACAAAATTTAATATTAAAACACTCTTTTTTCTTCATTCCGCTGAACCTGTGGCACTGCCTGATACCTTGGTACCTTGCTGAGACCGTTAGGGTCTCAAAAATAGGCGAAACTGTACATTGCGCTTAGCTTAACCAAAATTGGAAAATAAAACTAATTGATTGCCCCAAAATGAGAATCAAACCCGCAACTATGCGTATTTAAGATACGACGCAGTACCACTCGATAGCATTTTTTTTAAAAAATATTTCATAAGATCCTAAAGAGATAGAAATAGTTCTGCTATTTTAAAATAAAATAGTAAAATCTCATACAATAGAAATATCTCATACATACGGAAATAGCGTACACGTAAATAAAACAATATTTGCTTCAGGTCATGGTATTTCATTCCGATTTATGTATTTCGATGAAATGCACAATGTGTGTTTATAGAATTCGATCATATTTATATTCTTAGCTAATTTTGGAATTACGATTTCGTTTTGTTTGTCTTCAATTTGAAAATAACTAATTTGCTTAATTTGTTTACTAGCGGCTCGCCCTATTACGAATTCGTAGCGAGTGTTTCCATGGATGTAAAATGACTTTTTTGGTGTCGTCATAAGGAATTTTTTTTTTAGCTTTACGCTTTATTACGCTCATATAGTCAGTGGACAGAGGTAAACGCAGGAACTGTGGAAACCTAGTGTCAAGACACTCTGTTTCTTGCTTTCCGCCTGTACTTAGTGTAGTTAACAGTGTCTGTCACTCTCTAAATTTTTGTGCTTCAAGTAAATTTCGTAATGGACAGAGAGTCCTAACACTATATTTTCTCTCTTCCCAACAATCAATACCTGAAAATGAAAATTATTTGTTATGTTTATAACGTTACATTCAAAAAATTATGTAAAACATAAAAATAATATGATTTTATATATTAACTTAATTCAGGGCCAGGGGTTATATGGAGAATAAATAGAATATGCAAATGATATTTGATTAAAAAAATGTACTTGTTGATGCGTGTCGTTGTCTTTCTTTTTTATAATTGAATAATCATACAGAGATTCTTAAATTGACAATAATATTCGTAAATTAGTTTCTCTTTCTAAATAAGTTTTGTTGAGCTTCACGCTTTATCCCGCACATGGCAGGGTAGGCAGAGGGAACTGCAGGAACCGTAGGAACCTAGTGTTAAGACACTCCGTTGACGGGGAAGGAGAAATAAGTTTTCATTACTCAAAAATCGTTAATAAAACTTTTAAAATAGACCAAATAGTCATTCCCTTCTAGTATTGAGCAATAATTACAGGTTAATTATACAATGCATGTTTATGCAATATGTTACACGTATATATTGGCGACATGATTATAGGTTGGCGTTTCACTTTATATCACTCTTGCCTGACAACTTCCTAGTATTTTTACATCAAAAACCAACCAATAAATCCAAAAAGCTACATTAACATTAGACTCTAATGGATTTATAATTTTTTAAGTTATTTTGAGTTTATACACGAAAAAGCTTTGAAAGTGTATATATTGGTGGTTATGACTAATTTGCGGTCATTCTCGTTGTGTAGTTTCTATAATGTGGATGGAATAAGTAATCAACATGAGTTATTACAGATTAACTTATTATGGCTTGAATGTTGTAAGGCCAGGTAAGCTTTTAAGCTCTTAATATTAATAAAAATAGTCTAATGACTTAATAGCCTAATAACTAGACGTTGTGTTGACAATATAACTGAAATGTACTGATGTGTTAGTCAATCTGTAAGATAATTCATAAAAAATCTTTTAATATTACTTTTAAAGTGTTATTCCACTAAAGATGCAAAAGAAAATTAAAGGAAACATATAAAAATTAGAACGTAACAGGATTTTAAGAGGTAAAAATTACTTAGACTTTTGTCTCTGCCAGGGACAGGACAGCTTATTTCGACATTTTTATATGTAAGGGTATATTATATAAGAGGCACAGGGCATTTGACTGTACAAACACGACGACTACAGTTTCTATTGTCAGTTATATATTTTTATTTCCTCTCCTAGCAAGGTCTCGATAATTGGGCGTATAACGGAGAACGGAGAATCTTAGTACTTACTTTCCGATGCCTTTCCTACTTAATTATATACCTTTTGTAAAGAGTGTGGATGTTGCCGCGACCTTAATTTAAAGCATAGTATTAACTACCTTTTGTAAACTTGGTAAAATTATAAAATAGATAATATTTTCAAAAATATATATTTTTTTTATTGTTCCAAAATAAAACGCCATTAGTAAAGTATGACGCAAGTGTTCACTATCCTATCAGAGCTGCAAAGAGATATATGTCTTTCTCATTCGGTTCAAATCCCACGAAAAACAATTGTGAAAAATGGTTTTGACATTTATCGAAATCAGTTGTCATCTATCATGCTAGGTGTGAACTGACATCGTATTTATCAAAAATAATTTATAACACGTAGGCAAGTGGTAATAAGTAGGTAGTCTTAACAGGTAGGTATAAACATTTACTCAAATATAATTTATATACGTGAAAATTACGTGGGTATGATTGACAGGTATAAAATTCAAATGATTATTTTTTTTAGCTTCACGCTTTATCCCGCACATGGCAGGGTAGGCAGAGGGAACTGCAGGGACCGTGGGAATCTAGTGTTAAGACACTCCGTTGCTTAGTCTCTGATCTTTCTCCGTCCCCGCTTTCCGCCTTTTTTCGAGGCATTGCGTGTTGAGTGGCAAAGCTCAGCGCCGCGCTTTGCCCAGTTTTGCCAGAGCGAAGAAAATGGAAATAGAAAAAACCATCTTCTCCGACTGGGGATCGAACCCAGAAACCGTCGCGTTACAGGCAGACGTTGCGCCTCTGCGCTACGACGGTCCTCGTGATCAAATGATTGTCTATTTAAAAACAGTTTTACAAGCACTTTTTAAGCAACTACCGATTCAGGAGCCGGTATTACTGAGAAAAGTAGACAAGAAATTAAAAAATTGCTCTTTCTAGTACTTAAATTAGATTTTTTTAATTTACATATATTTCCACACATTTTATTAAGTTAATATATTTGTGCACAGTAGGAGTGAAAAACAAAATCTTTTTATTTAGTAATTTATATCTAGAAATGAGGGAATCCCCTCGTAATTCGAAAGGTTAGTAAATAGCTATTTTAAATACATAACTACACACGACTGTCCTTAAAAATGAACATTAATTTTCATTACAAACTATCGAAGAGGCTAAATTATAGCTAAAGGGCATCGTAGCCACAAAAAAGAATTAAGCCTTGTTTACGGCGATCAGATCGATTTATTAAATGAATAATGTACAGTGTCGACCGTCTATTGTTATTTACAGTTTGTCATTGTCATTTTTATCTTTTACACTAAAACGCTTTATAGATTCATACTATTGAAATCCTTTTCAAAAAAAGCGTACTTCATTCTTAGCGTTTCATAATTCAAAAGAATAAGCGGAACCCTTTGTTTCATTATTATCGAGAATCTATTTGTTATTCAAGTGTCAATGTAACTTATCCCGTTTTTAGCAGGGTAGGCAGAGAAGACCGCAGAAACCTTGGGAACCTGTCAAGTGCTAAGACTCTCCGTTCCCAGCTTTCTGCCGTTTCGACACATTGCGTGTTGAGTGACGCCACGCTTTGCCTAGTTTCCAGGGAGAAGAAAATAAAAATGAAAAAACCATATTCCCCAAGTGGGAATCGACTCACGTACCGTTGTGACCTCTGCGCCACGACGGTCCTCCGACGATCGATGTCATTTGTTTCAGTATCAAAATTGTATATCTTTTATAGTTCCATAGTCTTTTGAAGCACAATAAAAAATAAACTACTCAGTCAATAAAATTAAGAAATACGATTACGATTACGATTCGTTTACGATTCATTTTTGCTATTTCTATATGACATTAGCTGCAGAAGCAAGCACTGTAGGCTACTAATCTGTAGGGCAAAGTGGCAAGAAATGATAACACACTTAAACACAAAACACGTATAAATGAAGGCAAATTTAGTAGTTTTTATATGAACCTTTACAATACGAGTATACTTGTTGTTTCTACAAATTTAGCTTGTGACTTTTACAAGTTATATTTTCCGTTGACTTACAATATAAAAATGGGTACGAAACCCTGGGTGAGCAAATACGACTAGCACTTGGCTAATATTTAATATAAATCATTTATTAAGCCTATACTTGTTTTATATAAAAATCATTTCTTTTTAATTTTCGATTTTAGATATATACTTTCATTTGTTATTTAGTCACATCTTGAAAAGTATAAAATTATTTCTCTGTTTATTTTTTTATGTTAATATATTATTGAAAATGGTGATCTGATCTGTTATTTAATTACTGGCCGACAAAATAAAGCAATCATTGGAAAGAGTCATTAAGAGAAGAGGTTTTTGTATTACGATATTTCTTTTTTTCGCTTTCAGCTTAACGTTCTATAAAGCTAAGGCACTCTTAGCTTTTCAAAATAAATAATTTTAATTAGACGTTACTTACTTAAAGAAAATATATAAAAATTTGAACGCAGCGGAACTCGAATCCGTGCCCTCTTGCGAACCGTGCAAGCCGGGTTCGAGTCCCGCTGCGTTCAAATTTTTATATGTTTTCTTTAAGTATTTTTTCTATCCTCAGTGTAGATTAACACTTTAAAAATCACAAAATAAGACATTACGTGTTAAATTGTGCAACTCAACCCCGTAGTTTGGAAAATTTCAATATTTTAATACTGGATATAATAATTAACTACTAATTAAAGTAATCAAGCGTGAACAAGACCACCGCCTCTTCGTCAGTTACAACTTTATTTACTTCGCAAAGTGTTCGATATCGACAGGACGCGTGGTTCTCAGCGACGCAATTAAAACTTTCTATTAGTTATGACATGTTAGATAAGAGCTTAATGAGTTTTTATTATAAAATACTGTTTACTTTGCTGTTAATACTATCGGAAACCCTATCTATTGTATACGCAATGGTTGTGGGTTTCTTCACTATTTTTATTATGTATGTTATCTATCTTCTTCACAAAACTAACACTACACCATTATTCCGACTTATTGCCAGGGTCTGCTTTCCGACTCAGACGATTCTACTTCGCACGGTCTTTAGCATCCTTAGTGGTTAGACCATTGGCTCACGGCAACCAGCCATCGCTCACTGGGGCGTCCGGGCAGTCAGTTGCAGGCAAAACGTGGTCATACCATCTCAGACGATCTTGGGGCTTATCCGCGACGTCATGGACCCCCAGACTACCTCGAATGAAAGTGTTGCGTATGCGGTCAGCCCGCGTTACACCAATCGTCCACCTCAGCATCTTTCTGTGACGTGAAGCTTCTGAGCGTGCCGAGATAATGCTGGTCAACATTCGCTGCCGTATAAAAGAACTGATCGGAACAGGCTATATATATATATATATATATATATATATATATATATATATATATATATATATATATATATATATATATATATATATATATATATATATATATATATATATATATATATATATATATATATATATATATATATATATATATATATATATATATATATATATATATATATATATATATATATATATATATATATATATATATATATATATATATATATATATATATATATATATATATATATATATATATATATATATATATATATATATATATATATATATATATATATATATATATATATATATATATATATATATATATATATATATATATTATGAAATGTTATATTTTAGACGCTACTTAATTTTTCATTCTAAAAGCATTAAAAATTATATGTTAGTAAGTAGTAGTAAGTTTTTATTTATATCTCTTTCCAAGTACATTTCGTTTTAAATAAAATAACGATTGACCTGAGACTATTCTAAAAATCATTATAATTATAATCGATATTATTTGGTTATATATATATATATATATATATATATATATATATATATATATATATATATATATATATATATATATATATATATATATATATATATATATATATATATATATATATATATATATATATATATATATATATATATATATATATATATATATATATATATATATATATATATATATATATATATATATATATATATATATATATATATTATGAAATGTTATATTTTAGACGCTACTTAATTTTTCATTCTAAAAGCATTAAAAATTATATGTTAGTAAGTAGTAGTAAGTTTTTATTTATATCTCTTTCCAAGTACATTTCGTTTTAAATAAAATAACGATTGACCTGAGACTATTCTAAAAATCATTATAATTATAATCGATATTATTTGGTTACCATCTAAAAACAGTACAATTGTAAATTTAAACAGTATCAATAAAAAAAATTAATAAACCATAAATTTAAAACAGAAAGAAACGTTTTCTAACTTACATATGTAGTTCATTTCATACAAAATGAGTGGACATTGAGAGTCAAATTTATTTAATTTTACTGTTTTTGACAGTGGTGTAGAATCTTTTATGGTATATGATTTGCTTGATTAATATTTTTTTACTATCAGGTGCCGAAGCCGGTAAAGTAGACGGCGATGCAGCCCCCGTACAGACGGACGATACCAGTACAGATGAAAGAATCATGCACTGCGTTGTTGGGGGAGCTCATGCATTTATACTTCGGGTATATATTTTTTAAAACGTATTTATCTATAACAATATAATGCTCCCATTCTCATATACTATATATATATAGTATATATATGTATATATATATATATATATATATATATATATATATATATATATATATATATATATATATATATATATATATATATATATATATATATATATATATATATATATATATATATATATATATATATATATATATATATATATATATATATATATATATATATATATATATATCGACCTCGCGGATACCTATGAGGCGAGCGTCAAACCTGCAATTATTACACTTACAATTCTTTTATTAATTTAGAAATTCAGACACTCCACTATGCCACGATAACCTGGAATATATGTTTTCTTTAACATTCTTAATATATTTCTATTCATATTAAAAATAGGCCGCCCATAAGGTGGAGCTTTGCGTCATAATATTTTCAATCTGAACAATACCTGCCAAGTAACATAACAAGCAAGCATCGTAAATGACAATATTTTTATGCCTACAATAAATATTTGTCATAACTGTCGTAGTCGTAGTACTTTTTACGAGTATATAATCATATTGATATATATCTAAGCTTATACAAATAATAATATTTTTATTAATTGCTATGGATATAATAGAAACTTATGACCAAAAATCTTACATCATCTTACTTAAAAAAACACCAGGCTTGAGAGCTTTGACCGTGAGTATATTAAACAATTTTATTAAAAGTTACCAAATAATAGTACCGCCGTGGCGCAGAGGCGCAACGTCTGCCTGTATCACGACAGTTTTAGCGTACGATCCCCAGTCGGGGAAGATGGTTTTTTCTATTTCCATTTTCTTCGCTCTGGCAAACTAGGCAAAACGTGGCATTGAGTTCTGCCACTCAACACGCAATGCCTCGAAAAAGGCAGAAAGCGGGGCGGAGAAAGCAGGGTCTAAGCAACGGAGTGTCTTAACACAAGATTTTCATGGTCCCTGTAGTTCCCACTACCTACCCTGCCATGTGCGGGATAAAGCGTGAAGCTGAAAAAAAAGAAAAAAAAAAACAAGTATTAATAATTAGATTTCAGTAGTAATTATTTTCGAGTGACAAAATACGTCATAAGGTTACGCTGGAACTAAAACTGTAAAAATAAGATTTAGTTGTATTAATAAGAATATCTCAGTTCCCTTTCAATACGTTTGTCATAATGTGTAAAAATATATTATAGGCATGTATTTAATATATTATATTATATAACATATGTTTAGATTTTTAAATATATTTATAAGCATTTAATTTGTCGTCTTTTCTTTTTTTTGTACAACCAGTCTTTCAGTTGCCATAAATTGTACGTAAGAGTATGTTGGGAGCAACAAGACTGCATTTGTATTCATTTTGTATTTATCTATATTTTTATATTCTCCTTTATCTTATTTGTATGATTCTAATTATTTTTCAGATATCAAGCTTGTTCGGACTCGCTCCACTCCGCTTCGAGTCTAAAGGAAATGGTTTTACCGTCGGCATATCCAATGCTATGTGCATATACAGCTATATTCTTGTTACTATATTAGGTAACGCATCTTATATATTGCATTTATACTAAAATTTCATCAATATAATTACTCTGATAAAGCATTCGTTCAATTCATCTGGGAGAATTTAATTTCATTGTTTCTTGGTTAACTTATAGAAAACTGCGTATGGAGTTGGTCATAGAGTGTTTTAACACCAGGTTTCCTGTCTTTTTTCTGTATCCATATTACCCTATAAAAAAGCTGTAGTGTTTGTCTTTTTAAGTTTTGTATTGGTTCAATGTCTCAAATAGTTTTACATAGGACCGACATTTTTTGTGTTAGTCAACCATTTTACACTTTATCATAGCCCTTACAACGAATATTTGATAATTGACAAATTTTTAAATTATCAAAGTATTAGTTTGTTACTGACAAATTATTAACAATTTTTATATCTACTTCTTTTAATCTATTTTTTACAGTAATCTGCACAGTTTTCGGGCTTGTAGCGGAAATCAATGCAGGCGTAGAGTTGTCAGTGAGAATGTCTTCAACTATGTCGCAATTTGTGTCCACGTGTGACGTTTTGGTGGTGGTAGTGACAGCTGGAGCTGGTGTGTATGGGGCTCCTAAGAGAATGAGGAATATGTTGAAATTTATGGAAAGTATTGCATCGGTAAGTATAATATATATTTTTTGTGTGATACTAAAATAGCTTCTAAAGAGTTTAATGAGGACGAGGCGAAAGAGGTATGCAGTGACCGCAGCCTTTGACGCTCCATTCTGTGTGACTACCCCAGTAGGGATAAAGCATAAAACTTTGTATATATGTATATATATTTGTTCTATAACAGTATTAGGGTAGGCTAGTAGAGTCTACGCCATTATTGTTACAGCAATATATGAGCAATATCTCTAGTAGTAGATGATAACTAATATGTGAAAATTAGGTGGCCAAAACTAGCGTCATTTTCTTACTAAAGCAAACTCCCACTGAGAAGAGAACCTACAATCATCTATAGACCGACTGTAATAAAATTAACATACATGTAGACGTGTGACAAAACCTTGAAACTCATAGAAAAATCCCTAGTACAAAAGAGATTTGCATGTATACAATTTACACTATAAAATACAAAGAAGCAATTTAAAATTTCTTTTTATTTTCAGGTGGACACAAGTATTGGCGCCCATTATTCTTTAGTTACTGAGAGGAAACTCTGTGCGATACTGGTGGCTATACTAATCTTCTTCACTGTGTTAATAGCTGACGACTTTTGCTTTTACGCATTACAGGCTAGGAAGGTTGACAGGCAATGTAAGTGATGATTTTTAAAATGTTAATCCACACTGAGGAATTTAAAAATACTTAAAAATCATATTAAATTCGGACGCAATGGAATTTAAAGCCGCTCCTCTTGTAGCCGTCCAAAAGTTTTAACGACTAAGTCATGTGTTCTTCTTCATTGCTACGTTAAATATTATTGGATTATATTATTATTGAAGTTAAATGTAAGACAGAATAAAGTTCTAAGTAATCAATACACAAGAACTTTGACATATAATTTTTTTAGGTTCACGCTTTATCCCGTTTGTAGAAGGGTCGGCAGAGTAACCATGGGAATCTAGTGTTAAGACACTCCGTTCCCTGTACAGCGAATTTCGAGGCATTTTGAGTGACGGAACTCAGCGTCCCGCTTTTCTAGTTGCTAGAGCAAAAAAATGAAAATAAAATAATCTATCCTCTCCTAATGGGAATTGAATCCACAAACCGTAGCGTTTACAAGCAGATCCTGCACCTCTGCGCCACGGTGGTTATTCAATCTTTTACAATTAAATAAAAAGTTATGCTGTAAAATTGTATGTATAATATTAATATTTTTTTCTATTTTATGGAACCCACAATCATAACTTTGCACTCAAGTACTGGCCGTAATTAAAATAATCATGAAAATAATAAGCGTTTATTGTACACCTTATATACAATCGGCCTTATTCATAAAAAGTTATAGCACGATTAAAGGCTCGTTATAGAACAGTTGTCAAAAAACGTTATTCATAACAGCATTTTAGTGCTAATCAGTTCTATAAACCTATCATAAAGTTATAGAACCGAGAACCCTACTATAAGAGTGTTTTAACGTCCAAAGATGGCCGATTCATATAACAGCTGATTATAGCTCATACTAATGTGAGCATTGATATGACGTCATCGAGTCGCTTGTCATCAAGAGTGTCAATTTCAGTTTCGTAAACAAAACAATATAACAATTGACATTTTGTTCGATATTTATTAACTAAATTTAGTTATTAACAAGTTTATTAATAATAAATTCTACATAAGAAAAGTGCACAGAACATAGGTAATACTTGTCCACGACTAAACAAATTTCAATTCTTTGTCGTTTTACTTCTTTTGATTTAATTTTTTAAAATTAAGTAAATTTATAAACTAAAATAAAATAAACATTCGTGTTTTTGTGATAATAATGACGCAAATCAAGTCGGTATATATCAAGCTAGATCGAACAATATATTTTTGTACGTAATATTATCTGTGGTCATACTATGTCGATGCGTTTGTCACTTATCATCTGTGGATTTACTAATATTTTCGGCAACTAGTCGACCGACTTCAGTATAGTGGCAACATTGTGAACTTATAACTCATATTAGTGACACTTTAGTTATAGAAGGTTTATAGAGCGTTTATGAATACAAACATTTATCGAACGTTCTATAAGCTTATAGAACGTTTTAACTAAAGTACACTTAAAACGTTCTATAAGACTTTGTTATGAATAAGGCCGAATATATATATACGGCTTATCTTATCTGAAAAAAGCTTAAAAAATACCACAATTCTATTAGTTACTTTCTTAAAGTAGTTTTATTAGTTACTTACACATTTCAGGGGACATAGTGACAAACTACATCGGTTTCTACCTCCTTTGGTATGTAGTAATGATATTGGAGCTACAATTCGCATTTACTGCGTTATCAGTTCGCGCTAGGTTCCAAGCTGTTAACAGTGCGCTTGCTCTTACCGCCAAACATATATCTGTGCCAGGTAAAAAACAATATATTTACATATTCTTATATCATTTCATTTTTAGTAAACAAAGGGAAAAGTTTTTTGTTTATTTATAAACTAATGTAAACTAATAATTAACGTAACATTTAAACGTTATAATTTAACATACATATAAAAAGGACGAGTTATAATTGTGACAATTCAATCTTGATTGAAT
The DNA here is from genome assembly GCA_037178615.1 of Dione vanillae. NCBI lineage: Eukaryota > Metazoa > Arthropoda > Insecta > Lepidoptera > Nymphalidae > Dione > Dione vanillae. Next base: position 385,201 of record JAZFAU010000232.1, on the reverse strand, counting down.
ATTGTGGTCTATTTTTATATATTTTCTAGGAACAGGACAGGAAAATAAAACAATTTAAATCTTAAAAAAAAGAACACAAAAGAAAAAACAAAATTTGCTTAATATAATATATTTTTTAAAATATAACTAAAATATCAATGGCAGTCATAATTTTTTAGCAGATAATATTTGTGGAATGGATATGTATCATATTTTTTTACAAATCAGGGTAGCCAAGGGTATTGCAAGGTAGGCCACCACAATATCGTAGGTATTGTGGAGGCCTAGTGTTCTCCCACAATCCGTTCCCTAGTTGCCGAATATCTTAACACTAGATTAATATTAATTTTCTGAATTGCGATGTTTAACAGGAGTGGCGCAACTCTATACCGTGCCTAGTTGCTGCATCACGATGAACCTCTCTATATCATAATGTAATCAAAAAATAAGCTATTTCTTTAAGGTTGCATTATCAAACAAATTTATATTCGGTGTCAGAGGAGATCGAATTGAAAACTGTCTGACTAGGGTAGACTGGGTACGGTTGTAACAAATAGTGTAGTTTTCCAGTACACAAACTCAAAACATAAACTGTGTGTTTGCAACCATAAGCAGCGTGGGCACAGCACTGGTAATTGTAAAACAACCTTGTAGCCTTGTTGCCATATTACAACCTTACCCATTCCACCTGAATCAAAGTGGCTTCGTTTATTATTTATTACTTATATTATTTGTATTTTAGTTGAAAAAATAAAAGATCCAACACCTCTTAATGTATTCGCTATACGAGTAGCTGCGGAATCTCGCCGATGTGCAACCAACGTCAGTTTACTGGTGGACAGTTTACCTGGGAAAGAACATGCGGTTATTATACGTAATTCAGGTAATATTTAATAAATAAATGCTTTATAAGTAGCAAGTCCTTTATTTCAACATATAATTTTTGTATGTTGTAGGTAGTAGTTCTGTTCTGTTCTGTTCTGTTCTACGGTAATGGCGTTCCGAGCGTGCTAGGTTGTAGTTATATGGCATACTATGGACATCAATCTGACACTTCTTTTGAATGAATGTTTTGTAACTTTGAATTTTATTTCGTTATTTTTTAGTTTATAAATAAATAATGTTTAAAAGTATTTAAATAATAATTACAAACATACATTTAAAATTATTATATGAAAATGATAAAAATACCACAAAAAATGTATGAGACAAAAAAGTAATATTTAAGCAAATTAAAACATATAAATTTAATTGAGGGCCGTCGTGGCGCAGAGGTGTAAACGTCTTGCCTGTAAACGCGACGGTTTGAGGATTCGGTTCCCACTCGGGGAAGATACATTTTTCTATTTCCATTTTCTTCGCTCTGGACACTAGGCGAAGCGCGGCGTTGAGTTCAGCCACATAACACGCAATGCCTCGAAAAAGGCGGAGAGTGGGGACGGAGAAAGCAGGAACTAAGCAACGGAGTATCTTAACACTAGGTTCATATGGTTCCTACAGTTCACTCTGCCTACCCTGCCATGTGTGTACGGGATAAAGCGTAAAGCTATAAAAATAATTACAATACCAAAAAATTACAAAAATAAGAGGTTAATCCGCTATCACAGTCTCAATTAATTGCCTAATTCTTCTTGTTCTTCAATTTCCAGTCAGTGGAGAACCAAAGCTAGTTGTACCACCATGTGAAGCGATCCGACGTCTCGCCTGTCTTCACGGAGCTCTATGTAGAGTTGTACACCGTATTGACAACAGCTACGGTCTCCCACTTATTGTAATACTAATATCTACGCTTTTGCATTTGATTGTTACTCCATACTTCCTTATTATGGAAATTAGTAAGTCGTGTTTATTTTTATGATTTTTAAACTGTTAATCTAGACTAATGATAGAAAAAATACTTAGAGAAAACATAAAATTGATCGTAGCGCGATTTTATCCCATCATCATATGATGCTAACAACGCAATAAGTTGTGTCAAGCATGAAAGAATTTCAAAGCAGCATGATGAAGAACGCATGGTTTAGCAGTCGGAGTGCTTGCACGATTTGCGAGAGGCGCGGGTTCAACCACGCTGCGATCTAATTTTTAGGTTATAAGCCATGTCAATTTGTAATTACTTACTATTGTTTTGCTTGCTATTATTAACTGGGGACATCGATTTCAATAGGGAGAGAATACATTATTTTGATTGCTCTGGTAACAAAATTAATCGCGGCGTTGAGTTTCGCCACCACACACTATCTTAAAAGTTGGGCGGGAAACGGTAAACGGTCTTATATTAGTTGATCCATTGTTCGTACGAATAATAAGAAGTGTAATTTTTGTAAAATGCAAAAAAAATATCATTTATGGTGTAGAAAATGTAGTGTTGCCATTTCTACTGGAATTTTATGATAGAAAGCATTCTATATGTTACTTCAGGATCTTTTAATGAAAAATCTACAAAGATCGAATGAACCATTGCGTAGATCAAACGCAAAAAGAGTCTGACATAAAAAAATGTACAAAATATTCGTACTTTTGTTTAAATAACATGTAAAAAGCTGACAAAGAGCAGTATTTTTGTAATCACCATAATCACATTATCATTCAATTTTATTTATAAATAATATTATTATATTGGGGCTATCGTGGCGCAGCGACACAGCATTTACTTCTAAACACGACGGTTGTGGATTTAAATCTAGTAACAAGACGAAAGGCGGCGTTAAATTCCACCATATAATAAGCATTTTTCATGTTTTCGTTTCTTTATATGAGAGGTAAACGAGAATCGAAATATTTTAAACAAAAATATATTATTTCATATCAATCAATCAACTTATTACTTTTAATAAAACAATCACTTAATCATTTGCTAATCACTTGTGTTAAAAAATAAAAACTTGTCTTAAAAAATAAAAAATAAAAGCGTTACCTAGCGGCAACAGACAAAACTACAAGACCAAAAATAGTAGTAGTAGAAGCCTCTGTTTAAGCACCAGTTTCAATTTAAGTCCGCAAGAGTTCGCTGTTCGACATAGAATATTATTGTATTCAACGTATATATTATTTAAAATTTATATTCAGATCGACTGTTGAGACAAATATAGTACTAAATAAAGGACTAAAAATATAAAAAACAGAACGGTCATAAGATTATTTAATATGAAAATCTAGACATAAATTTCGCAACTTTCAGTTAACCTCTTGATAACATCCTGATAACTTAACTTAATTTCTTATCTACTAAAGTTCTAATTTACAAGATTTTTGACTTAAATAGACTGTTGCAAGTATTTATAAATTATAAACGATTTTAAAGTTAAAAGTTTTTATTTCAATAATAGTAGATCGTCGAAATCCAATTTAGAGCCCGACTTAGGGATAAGGGGTTGATTGTATCGATAACTCTAACCTAAAATTGAGATTGCCATAACAAAATAATTAATATTTTTAACACCTCTTTACAAATAAGATCTAAAATATTAAAACTAAAATGCTAACAAGTTACAAACAAATTGAATCCAAACACTCTCGTATTCCAGACATAGAGCAAAAGGAATTGCTCTGAGCCAGACAGACCGTATTCCCTAGATGAGAACCGTGTATCTTATGCATATTATATAACGTAGGTATTACGTGAATATGTATATCTAGACTTAGTTACAGCTTCAAGATTTTAAACATTTAATAAAAAAATAACTTTTTCTTTAACTGACATATTTATTATTGTATTTTTAGCTTCTCGCTGTATTTGTAGAGAGCATAGGCAGAGGCTTGTGAGTCATTTCTTTTTTTTTTACCTTCACGCTTTATCCCGCACATGGCAGGGTAGGCAGAGGGAACTGCAGGAACCATAGGAACCTAGTGTTAAGACACTCCGTTACTTAGGTCCTTGCTTACTCCGTCCCCACTTGTGAGTCATAACACTCTATTTCCGGTCATTGTGTGTAGAGATATTTTTTTTTGCATTTTAACGTATTCTAGGAGGCGAAGGTTCAAAATTTCCTTCATATACAATAATATAGTTATATTTCTTCCATACTAAGGCTTATGTTCACAGATATTCTATTATCTATACATATAAATAAAATAAAGTATCTGTATGTAATTTTAATTACATTATATTTTGAAGTGTATATGACCACACTAACTTTAAAAATTGTTTTCCGTAAGTCTGTATTTTTGCTTCACTAGGTTAACTTCCTGATCAGTGAAAGTTATCTCTATGGAAATTTTACAAGAAAATTGCTGCAAAATTGGGAATGCACGCGAAAAAAACGTGATAACCTGAACGTAAATAACGTGACGTGACGTGCGAGTACCTTAGACACGATATAGTATTACAAATAAATTGATAATTTTCACTTACATATTTAAATTTTTCATTATATGTTCATATAAAGTGGAGACGTGTTTAAAACACTCCGCTGCTTAGTTCCTGCTTTCTAGGTTCGACTAGGTTCATATGGTTCCTGCAGTTCCCTCTGCCTACCCTGCAATATGCGGGATAAAGCGTGAAGCTATAAGAAAAAGCCATATTAAATACATAATACATTAGAGTCCGAAAACCCACGGACGAGTAGCCAGTACTAAGAAAGATACAGATGGATGATTTTCCACCCTCACCCTTATATTTATTTAGTCAATACAAACATTTCTACGAGATTCTCAAACAAATGACAATCATTATTCATGGGTGTTTTATCAATTTCTATTACAGTTGTGTCGACGCAAAGAGTACACTTTTTAGTGCTACAGTTCTTATGGTGTGCCACTCACATAATACGAATGTTTGTTGTTGTTGAACCGTGTCATTATACAATTGCTGAAGTAAGTATAATTATTAAATTAAGATTTTAAACTCTTTTACGAAAAAAATCCAAATTTCAATGAAATACATACATATATACATATTTTATAATTATATATTGTAACTAGGTGAAAGGTTGTGGTGATACTGATGCTATTTACGTGACCTTCCTCTTCTACACTGTATGCCTGAACTAAGATTTTTCACTATAAGTATTATAACTGACTGGTGCTTCAAATATGTTTTTTTCACTGTTGCTGGAAGGTTTAAACAAGATTTATTTAACAAATTATTATCAGTACAAATGAAGTCAGATAGTTCTCGCTCTTAACTGTTCCTAAAACAGATTTTATAATATATAATAATAAACTCAATAGATCGTGGTACCTTAACAACTTATAGATTCCCTTTCATTTTAAGAATTATTGTATTTGAATGACGTAACTCAACACCGTACTTTGCGTAAGCGGTGTTTCTGTAATCCAGACCAAAGAAACAAAAATATTTTTTACTACCATTTCCATTTACGACCAAATCACAACCATCTCATATGCAGTAGAAAATCTTTCTTATTAAACCACAGATTTTAAGCTAAAACTAAATATTACAAAAGTTTCGTCTGCAAAGTTTTGAACTTTATTTTCAAGGGTAAGCGCACGGAGGAGCTCGTGTGTCGCCTCATGACGTCCACGCCGTCTACCGGTATGCTGCCCTCACGTCTTGAACTGTTTTCACGCCAACTAATGTTGCAGACGGTCAGCTACTCACCCATGGGGATGTGTACTTTGGACCGACCTTTGATTGCTTCGGTGAATTTTTATATATTTTACTACAGTTAATTTTAAATATACCTTTAATATATTTATCTTAATTAAACGCTTTATTTATTTATTTATTTTTTTAGCTTCATGCTTTATCCCGCACATGGCAGGGTAGGCAGAGGGAACTGCAGGTACGCTTTATTCCTCTCAAGATAGGCAGGGGATCTGCAGGAGCGGTGGGAACCTAGTGTTAAGACACTCCGTCACCCGCCTATGGAGGCATTTCGTATTGAGTCGCGGAACTCAACGCCGCGCTTTGCCTACTTGCTACAATGGTAATGGCACAAGCCGTCATGTTTACAGACAGACGCTGCGCCTGTACGTCACTACGGTTATTTTGCTTGTCATGCTCTAATAAAAAGACACGGCGTGGCGTTGAATGCTGCCACTTATAACAAAATCTTGAAAATTAGATAGAATGAGGGAAATTTATAGTGTTGACATTAGTCTCTTTATCTACCCAGCTTACTTGTTACAGATATAAAAAAAAATAGGCAAAACCTGTACTTAAGGCTTTCTAAAACATATTCACTTAGAGACTAACTAAAGAAGAAATTTCAACGACTACATCAATATAAATATATTGTAATATACTTTTTTTATTTTTACAGGTACTAGGAGCGGTAACAACATATTTGGTTATATTGATACAGTTCCAAAGATATGACAATTAATTTATAAACTTTACTTAAACATTTTAATAGAAAAATTAAAATTTAAATCGACAATGCGTTGAGCGGCGTTGTGTTCCGCCAATGGACACTCAATATTGAGGTTTCAATCTGGAAGCGGAGGACAGCATGACAGGGAAGGCCTAAAGCTTAAATTTAATTATTGAACATTATATATGGAACAATTATCAAAATTAAATTTTGTACTAGAATCAATTATAGTTATTAAATATATAATAGTATGTTAAAATTAATATTAAATAAATATAGAATTACATTAAAAACGTTAATATGATGTATTATCCACGAAGTGAGATAAAAAAAACCATAGCATAGCGTTAAGTTATTCCATTTAATAATAAACTATAATAAATAACTCGAAATTAAGTGGTAAATAGAGAATGGAGTGTTTTGACTCTAACTTCTCACTTTTTTCCTCTGGCTAAGTACAGAGGGAAAAGCGCAAAGCCGAGAAACTTGTAGTTGATGTACATTACTTAATTATCTCATAGATAAAAGTTAAAAGTTAACTAAATGATTACTGTATTTAAGAATATTTTTAAGCAAATTGAAAATCTGATATGTAGCTTCGAATGGTGTCCAAAGATAACACAATCATATCTTGCATTACATTGATTTTTATAGAATTTAAGTAAATAAATTATTTCAATTTTTAATGAAACATTGTTTAATTATAATTTTTTCTGCATGGTAAACATAGTTTAGCCAAAGTGTAAAGAAGTATTTGACATAAGAAGAGAAGTACTTAGCATTCAATAGAATCATCATGCGAATATGCGTTTTAGGTGAGAAGCTCCGGATTCAGGCTTTGAATTTGTGATCCAAGATAAAGTTAAAAGGACCTTTTTTAAATGCTTTCTAATCACCACCTTCCCTGTTCGAACTTTACTCTTACTTAGCTAAATGTATAATTATTGTTTATTAATAATGTTACTCTTGATATGAACTGAAAATGTGTTTAAAAAAAAAAGAAAAAAAGGACCGTGAGGCGCAGAAGCACACCGTTTGCTTGTAAACAAGACCTTTTATGGATTTGATTTCCACTCGGAGAAAATTATTTATTTTATTTTTTTCGTCTTGGAATTAGGGCAAACGCGACAAAAAGTGGAGGACTAAATGTTTTAACACCAGGTTCCTTCAACCATAGCTCTCTCTACCTATACTGCTATGTACAGGATATAGTGTGAAGCTAAAAAATTACTTATTTGTTTACTTATTAATCAAGTTATGTAGATTTTTGCTATTACGTATTGCTCTTACTTCGATAATTTTGAAATCAATCTAAAGAATTGTCAATACCATTTATTTCATTTCACACATTTCTAGTACAAAATTAGTTTACATAATCATGTAAACTTGCTACTGTTGTACTTTTTGTTGTCATCAATACGACCATATGACTAAGAGCCAAGTCCAGTTGGCATAAATGAAAATGTAATAATAAACTTTCAACCAAAGTTATAATATATGACTGCAGGCGTGAATTCATATTATGCAATTTTATTTATTCAAGCAAAACTTCGGTGTCCATTTTGGAGGTAATTTTAGTTAGTACCTCCTATATTAGTCTGTACCGGCAGGTGTGAACTATTCAAAAAAAATTTAAGAGAGGAAGACATCTTGATTAATCTTTGTGCAATTATTTTGTGTCCCCCTTTTTTATAGCTTCACGCTTTAACCCGCACGTAGCAGGGTGGGCAGAGGGAACTGCAGAAACCATAGGAACATAGTGTTAAGACACTCCGTTCCCTGCTTTCCGCTTTTTTCGAGGCATTGCTTGTTGAATGGCAGAACTCAACGCCGCGTTTATTGTTGTCAAAGCGAAGAAAATGTAAATGAAAAAATTCATTACCATCAAGTGAGAATCGAACCCACAAACCGTCACGTTACAGGCAGACATCGTCTGTGCACCACGCCTATTTTTAGTATAAACTTTCATATGTGTAAATTAAGTTTCTGTTCCCAATGTTTCTCCATCACACTTTATCTAACGTAATCTAAACACAGAGAAGCTGGTGCCATACCGTTTCTAGGTTCTCGAATTCAGGTAAATGGTAATATTATTAAAAAAACATATACACTGTACAAAACATTTACATAAATTTAAAAAGCACAAAAGGCATTTAAAGTGGTCTTTTTCACACAACCACTGCTAATATAACAATTTAAAAGAAGGCAAGCATAATGTTCTGTATAAAGCAATAAAAAATAAGTATATATAATAACGTACATGTTTATCTAAACAAATAATACTGTTAATACAAAAACTACAAAATACATGAGATATGTATAGCGACTGACACGATCCCGTCTTCGACCGCTTTATACTGTAATTCTTTGTCCAAAATAAAAATATCTCTTAAGAATTAATACTGTATCATTAAAAATATATTATAATTCAACCCATCACGAGTAATTTGTAAGAGCAAGAATATTTGGACTTTGTCTATGAGAATTACAGGTACAATCTTACCACACATTGTTTTGTTATAACTAAAATAGAAATGACGGCGTTTTCGAACCAAGCTACCGACTAATGGTTTCATTTTTCGGAAACAAAATAAAAAACGTGTTGAACCACGGTATACTAATATCGTGGAAATAAACTAATGCAGTTTGAAATTTCACAAAACCTAAAATTACTATACACTAAAACCTTCGTAAGAGTCCACTCTTTCTCTTGTTGAAATTCGTTCAGCACTTTTTAAAAAAATTTTTCCTTCTTCCTATGGTTCCATCAGGCTACGCAGCTACTTGCGGGATAGCATAAAGCTATATAAATAATATCCATAAAGCTTTTATTCAAATACCACTCCAAACTAATCTTGGATAACATGAGCTTTTTCACAGTTCAAAACTTTATTCGAGGACTATTTGGACAAAATGTAAATGCAATTCAAAGTAACAGACGTAGTGGTGTATAAATTAGCGGGGACGCTAACTGCTGGTTGTCGCAACTTGAACAGCTTTGCGTCGATGTAAGTTAAATTTGTATTACATACGGTTATCGAAATATTCTATACAAAATATTGGGAGTAGGTGAAACTGAGCTCTGCCACTCTGCACAGAATGTCTCAAATTTAAACTTCTGTCTATAAAAATTGGCAAAAATTTATCAAAATAAAAAAAATTAAAAACTTGGTACACCTAACGAGCCCTGATGGTAAAATCACTTGTTCTAGTATATTCAAATAGTCTCATCAAACCAAATAACAGGCTACCAACCTATAAACTTCGTCCTTGACCAACTCCACAAAAATGAAACGATGATAAAGAATATACACCAAATTTGGCACTGCCTTTTATAATACATAGTGTAATATATTTTTGTTCGCTCTGGTAAGACTGGTTGAGCTTGACCAACCAACACAATTATAGAAGACCCTACCGGTAGTTTTTCCGGGTAGATACAACATGAATACTTTCACATAAACATCTACCTCCTCTAAAAACTCATAAACATAGAATCAACTCTTTCTTGAGATACTTTATTCTAAATAAAAATAAGCCCCGGGATTAAGATCAATTTAATAAATTAATAATTTAATGAGACGAGAGTGAGGACCGTTGTGGCGCAGAGGCGCAACGTCTGCCTGTAACGCGACTAACGCGATGGTTTCTGGGTTCGATCCCCAGTCGGGGAAGATGGATTTTTCTATTTCCATTTTCCTCGCTCTGACAACTAAGACAAAGCGCGGCGTTGAGTTCCGCCACTCGACACGCAATGCCTCGAAAACGGCGGAAAGCGGGGACGGAGTAAGCAGGGACTAAGTAACGGAGTGTCTTAACACTAGGTTCGTATGGTTCCTGCAGTTCCCTCTGCCTACCCTGCCATGTGCGGCATAAAAGCGTGAAGCTAAAAAAAAAAAATTAATTGATTTATTGAGTTAATAATTTATATAAATATAAAAAATATAATGCCACATATTATATAATGATGGTCTTTTTACTAGTATTAAATTTTACTGCAATTTGTATCTGGATGGCGCTACATTAACAAGTTGTTAATAATTTCGGAGCCTTACTTAAAATCTGTATATAATACGATCGATTCTTGGTCTATTAGATCCACAAGCTACCGTAATATTTTACTTCAGAATGGGCAAAGATAATATATGTAGAAATTGGATACACTACTTGTTAAGTGGCTTTATTCAACGCCAAATCTTACCAAAAAAAAAAAAAACATGCGTGCATACAAAGTACACGTGTCAGAAGTGAAACTACTTTGGCGAACTAATTTATAAATCTTGTTTATATTTATACAAATCTAAAACTTTAAATTTCCAAGATTAAGAGGAAGGGAAAAAGGAAGATAGGTTAGGAATTTAATTGTCATTAAAATAAAATAATATAGTCAAATCTCAGATGTTGAATATTAAATTAAAATTCCTCGTGATTTTTGTAAATATTAAAAATACCTAATCCAATTTAAATATATACAAAATTTTTGTAAATTAATGATAACTCTAGAAATTCCAATTTTTAAATTAAAATTTCGTCAAAAGAATTTATGAAATATTGTTATTAGTATTTAATGCACAATGATTTATTGAAATCTCAAATGACGAATTGTAAATAAAAATGCCACGTGTTTTTTGTCAATATTAGAAATTATTAATTAAGTTTTGTTTTTGAATTCAAAATTTATAAAAGCGAATTTATGAAATATTTTTATTTTATGGTAAATGATTTATTAAATTATCAAATGACGAGTGGCAAGTTGAAATACCACATGTTATTTGTAAGTATTAAAACTACCTAACTTTCAAACCAATTATCATAAAAAATTGTAAATAAACAAAAAGATAACAGATATATTACTTACTTCGAATAATTGCTTGATACAGGTCAACTTACAAATTTATTCACAAAGTTTTTATTTATAAAATTCACTTACTGTTTATTCACTGTAGAAGTGCCTAATGATATTGTAAATATTACGCTATGCGACAGAAATGCCATCTAAAGTTCTAATAATTAACTAGTAAACGAATACACAACCAATAGGGCGTGTATTCTTTCTCGATATCCCGTATTCTCTCTCTCTCTTGTTCAATCTTTCTCACTATAGCTCTCTCCCACCTCACACTCCATAGCACTATGCGTGATACGACGTTCGCTCTGTCTCACTTTTTCTCTCAATCTTTCTCACTCGCTTGCTCCCTACTCTCACTCCACGGCTAGTTGCTCATGCTACGTTTGCCCTGTCTTACTCTCTCTCAATCGGTCTCGATCACTCTCTCTCTCTTTTCCGACACTTCCGTTGCATACCGGCGTGACGTTTCATCTGTAAAAATTTTACCCTCATGCGCCTAAAGAAGTTTCACTTCAAAAAGTTAATGAAAATAATTCACTCCCTTGAGTGAGCATCACATCCACCATCACGTTTATAATCAAAATTGTGATAGTGTTTCACAGTTTGTGTTGTATAGTATTAGCAGCACCAACTAATTAATGTCTATAATCAACTTTTAAATCCATAATGTTGCTACAATTGTTTACCTATAGCTATATACTCGTGTATAATATACAAATATATTTCCAAACAGTAACTGTTGAAGTTTAGGCATCTCTCCTCATGAGAAAATTCCTTTTGAACTGGTGTTGGCTTCCCACAGGACATACTAGTGATCCTATTAAAAAAATGAATAATAAATATTTTGACGTTGACTTCATTGTTCCGAACTGCAGTGTGTATCACAGCCATTTGTGGTACTATTTCAAGATGCAATAGACTAAGGTAGTTCGACTTAGTTAAACGTTTCTACGTCAAAGATTATAGTCGTAGCTTAAGGCTATGAGATTTATGATAAATTTTATATTATTCAGAATAGTGTTTTATATATGGTGCCCTTAGCAAGGAATTATGTTTTGATTTTAGGTATCGAATCTTTTAACAATTTTTATGAGTTTGTATTTAACTTGAAGGAATCATAAATATTCTAGATCTCACCTCGGTCTGGTAGGAAAATTAGGTAGGAGTAGGTAAGCTTGTATGAGAAAGTGAATAGTGGATTATGTAGTCACTTATACTACGCTTTTCCTGCTCATGTATTACATATTTAATTAAATTATCTCTCCGATTATACATCGAGCCCACATCACGGTGTTTAACACTGTGGCGCTGCGTTTCACCGGCCTTAATCTATTTGTTACATATGAATGAAGTTGGAACTGAAATACAGCATGCTTCATTTCAACGAACAATGAGGTTAAACCATTGTACTAAGCACGCAAAGACTTTGTGTAGGAAACATAGTATTGTTAATGTTTTGTCATAGTCGTTCAAAAATTATAAACCTAACCTAACCTGGCTTTAAAAAAATTAAGAGCAGCAAGTCAATACTGTGATTGACATACCTACCGATCGTATACATCGACGTTCGTGCCATAAATCGCGTGTGGAAATCACATCGTGAAACCCTCATGCAAAACCAATACTCTAGAGACTGTAACGTATCGGTAAAAAATACTTTTTTCAAGTTATTATTTAAGCCAGCTTATATTGTTTAAATAATTTTGTATAATTAAGTACTTTTCAATGATAGCACTTGTTAGAAAGTACAAAGGGTTAATATACTTTACGCTTTCCGCAGGAATTAGCAGGTAAGTAAAGATAATCTACTCTAATTCAAAACATAGTATGTTTAGTTTTTCAAAGAATTGAACCCATAATTATTTAGCTCACATTCAGGAAATGGCTTTTCATGAAATTCTATTCTTGGGTAGTCTCACCAATGAGCAGTTTCATGTAGATAACGGTCCGTATTGAAAGGGAACTACTCTGAAATATTGTTCTTAAGTGACTTATGTCGTTTAAAAGCAATTACGCAGAATCTTTATCCGAATACGCTTGAAACATATGGTCTACGTATGATTCTGTTTTTCTTCAAAGAAAACTTCTAGGAATATTATTATTTTAATTTACGGTAATAAAAAGTAAAATGTACCAAATATTATTCTTCCATACAATTAAAAACAGAAATAAAATGGAATAAAACATATAATGCTGATGAATCTATTTTTTTTAAACTTTGAATATGAAAATTAATAATATCAATTTTAGTTACGCTTCAACATTACAAAAATGCTAGAGTAAAATCGAGTAAAAACAAGAGCACCTCTCGGGACGCATGTTTGAAGTAAGGTACAGGGAGCGTAGCATTCGCCACTCAGGTGAACAAAACGTCAAACATATATATATGTATATATATATATATATATATATATATATATATATATATATATATATATATATATATATATATATATATATATATATATATATATATATATATATATATATATATATATATATACCTTAACTTATGTTATATGAAATGAGCCGACTTATACCCACGTCTTTAGAAACCGTTACATTCTTTCTTGAAGTCCTAACCCACCTTGAAAATAGTTATTTTTCACAAAAATTTTATTTAAATTACCCTGAGACAGTAAAAGCTTCATAAATAAGTAATACTGTCTCTTCAAATATTTTACATTCTAGTCTTGTGGAGAAAAGGTCATCCCTAAAGTTGGATACGTTTCGTATATCCTTTGAAAAATGACGCTAAATTACTTAAAAATTGGTTTACTTTGTATGTATGTCTTTATTTTTTATAATAAAGAGAAATACAGTATATATAATATATTATTAATGTTTAACAAATAAAACAAACTTAACTGTTATATGATCAAACTATCACATTATTAGTACATATATATATTATATATGTATATGTCCATATATCACAGTAGTCTACTTCAAGGGTTCTTCAAACATGAAGCAGGGTTTAATACCTCTTAGACAGACGCTCTAAGAAGGGATTTTCTTCTTCTGTAAAATACAGCTTTGAACTTTGCAAAGAAAAAATGTTGTTTACAGCGTGTTCTTACTTTATATATATATATATATATATATATATATATATATATATATATATATATATATATATATATATATATATATATATATATATATATATATATATATATATATATATATATATATATATATATATATATATATATATATATATATATATGTGAAATAAAAGCATACAAAATAGCTTTTCTTGGCTTTAAATGTCTATCTGTCATTGTAGATTTTTTTTCAAGAATATATCATTATTTACACGGTACTTAAAATCAAAAGCACTTAATAAATTATGTCTTTGTGTATGTTTATCTGTTTGTCCTGGTTATCTGCGGAACAACTGATTTCATTTGTATACAGGAGATCGTGGATCAATATAAAGGCTACTTTAAGTCCCAAAATTAAGGCTGGAACGTAATTTACACGAGCGAAACCAAGCTCAACATGCCTTCTGTGAAAATGAATTAGTTCATATAAATTTAATTTCATACGCTTTGTTTACTATTTATCGACAAAATACACGCTATGCTATGAGTGACTGACAGACGCAGCCGAAACTACTGAGCGCCCAAGGCTGGAATGCACCTTGGATAGTGCAGGAGAGCAATAATTGACAATTTCGCGATATCCTTACGGAAACGGGATAAAACAAATTTTCACATTTCCTCGCCTAAGTTACTAATCTGCTAATTCAACAATTTGTTAAACTTGAAGAACGAAGCAAAGTGTTCCTTAAATACTAATCACATTTTCTTATTAACATAAACTCTATATTATGTAAAATTTAAGAATATTAAAGGTTATTTTGGGATGATAGAAATTTATAAATAAATGACGAATGCAGTTAGCGTCGGGACTGCAGTGGGGTAGCAACCCTCGCATATCCTATTTAGTCACCGCGCGGTTACCGTCGCGTACGGACGTCTTTTTAGCGAATATAAAACTGATTTGGTAAGTTATATTTAAAAATATAGAAAATATTGTTTATAAGCGATCAGCATTTGCGTTTTTGAAAGTAAAATAACGTGTTTTTGAGGTAAATATAAGATTTTTAATGACTTTTCATTGACAATTACGTTTCGAGCTAAACGCTTTAACAACTTGCGGTGAGGTTGACCACCGTGTAATCTGTACAATTTGGATTTATAATTAAAATTTCCTGAATTAACCTTAACAGGGAATTTAACAGGGATTATATAAAAAAGCGATTTAAATCGTTGTTTTTACTCTGATTCAGAATAAATTTGTTTAAAGTTTGAAAATTCAGTGAGGTTGATTTTTTTGGAAAGTTGTATTTTCCTTCTAAACGTTATTCATTTAAATGTCGGTAGGACTTTTT
This sequence comes from Dione vanillae, assembly GCA_037178615.1. Taxonomy (NCBI): domain Eukaryota; kingdom Metazoa; phylum Arthropoda; class Insecta; order Lepidoptera; family Nymphalidae; genus Dione; species Dione vanillae. The sequence goes on along the minus strand of JAZFAU010000232.1, from coordinate 369,696 downwards.
ATGAGAAAAGTTAACCGTTTAATGTGTAGACTGTGGGGGTGCCTTATTAAAAAAGTTTAATTTTGAATATATTAAAGATTGACTTGTTACGTTGAAATGCTTTGTACTGATTTTGATTAACTCATTTCGCTTTTGAACTTTAATTGAGATTGCTTGAGTCATTACGTGCAGTTATTATGTAAAACTATACATATATATGTATATATCAATTCTGTATTTACTCATGAAGTTTTCAGTAATTAATTTAAATTAAATAAATGTGAAAAATGTTAATGGAATAAGAAAGTAGTTTACTTTTTCTTATTTCCATGATGCTAAAAATGCGTCATTCGTGGTAGCATAACGTATACAGCAGGGTAGGCAGTGGACACTCAGTATTGAAATATCCTATTTCCCGCTCTCTCCTTTACGAGACATTTTATAATAAGTTGCGGAACTCAACGCCGCATATTTTTTCACTAAAGTGAGCAAAATCAAAAGTAATTCATTCTGGCGGAGTGGGCTTGGAACCCATGTACCATTATATACCACTACTACCATTAATAATAACTATGTAGCGTGAGCACCCAACATATATATATATATATATATATATATATATATATATATATATATATATATATATATATATATATATATATATATATATATATATATATATATATATATATATATATATATATATATATATATATATATATATATATATATATATATATATATATATATATATATATATATATATATATATATATATATATGTGTCATACTATATATTTATCTAATAATTTATATCTATAATACTATCACCATCAATTGTAGCCAACATCCTATATAACTCCTACAACATTTCCAAGTTGTTTTCGAAAAAGTTTAATTAACTAATTTTGATGAATCACAACTTTCTGACTAGATTTCTTGGAACGGTTTCTTTGAAGTTCTATTCAATTTAAAATATTTGATTAAATACTTAAGATTTCAGACTTTTTCACTTGTAACAAAGAAGTAAAGAGAAGAATTCTTAAAGAAGGTTTTATTTTTGTAAATAGTTTATAATTTTTTCTCCTTTTTAAATGTTTCATTACGAATGACATAAAAAGGTAATTGCTTCGACTTGGAGTACAAATATAAATAGAGGTATCTATCTCACATTGACAAGTTGAATTAAAAAAATATATATATTAATTTTATTATATAAAGTTATAGTTAAAACTGTGTGTTGGGTGACGGATCTCATCGTTACTTAGTTATTTAATGCCACAGAAATAGTAGATATTGCCATTAAAATTATGAGGCATATTAAAAGTAAACTCGTAACTTCTTGAACTCGTGACCTCATGTAATATACAAACTAAGATCTATATTTTTCTTACTGCATGATAACGGCATCTAAATCGACACTTTAAAGTGTAAATTGTGGAAGACAATTCAACACATCCTCTCTGCGTCATTATCTTATTGTACCCATTGGTACGATGTTACGAATATCACATTTGTTATGCTTGTATTTTTTGTACTAAACAAGTTATTAACAAACTGCAAAATTTTGTAAAAAAAATTTCAAAATTAAGCTTTTGAAATATACGAATTTTCTAATATATAACTATTTTTTAAATCTAATCAATCTCCAAGTAATTTCAAGCATGTTACACACATTATATAATTTTTACCTCTCTATTATTATTAACATTGAAAATGATTCCCTGATTCATTAATGTTTTTAATTCATACTGACTCGATATCTATACTATATATACGTTATACGTTGTACCCGGATTGTGGATTGTATTAGGTACAAAAATGTATATATTTTTGAAATTAAAAGAATGAATAGAATTGGTTAGTTTCACTATTTTTAGTTACTTAAATAATTTCTTCACGTTCGTCTCGTATACACATCCTGAATTCACACCATGCCGGCAGGTGTTTTTGAAGATTATTTCATATATGAAGACAAGTTGGCCTGATTAGACAAAGTATAGTATAGTATAGTATATATATATATATATATATATATATATATATATATATATATATATATATATATATATATATATATATATATATATATATATATATATATATATATATATATATACATATATATATATATATATATATATATATATATATATATATATATATATATATATATATATATATATATATATATATATATATATATATATATATATATATATATATATATATATATATATATATATATATATATATATATATATATATATATATATATATATATATATATATATATATATATATATATATATATATATATATATATATATATATATATATATATATATATATATATATATATATATATATATATATATATATATATATATATATATATATATATATATATATATATATATATATATATATATATATATATATATATATATATATATATAGATATGTATATAAACATGTATATAACTTTTTTAATTAACTACTTTCTAAAAGTTGTTGTTTAAGATAATAATTCTTAACTATTTTATATATATAATTTAAACATATTTAAATATCGATTGTTTAACAGAAGTAGTAAGTCATATCATAAATCTACTACTTGCATCGTAAGTGAGTTCTCTTAAAACTTTCTCTAGTGTAAAACTTCCTCTTAAAATTAGATCTTCAGATGATCTTAATCTATTTGTACATGTACCTAAAAACTGGAACATTTCCCTAAAACTTGTAGGAGATTTCCTAGTAAATGACACACAGTACAGAATCAAAAGTGTACGTAGATTCCGGCGACAATGGATAGTAAGCTAAGTATTAACCGAATAACAAAGTTCAGAAGTCGCTCAAGTTTGCTTAAATAAATAACTTGTAAATAGGTTTAATTAAAATAGCTTGCAACCACATAATCAAGAATTGAAACGAGAAGTGAATTTGCTAACATAACTTTAGTGGGAAAGGCAGCACAGGCAGTAATCTAAGATATTTGACTGTACTACATTTTACATAAAGTAATTTTTTGATAGAACGCTATCGGTAATACCTATATATGCAAATTCAGCTATTACAATCATATTAGTTCTATTAAATTAGTACGGCTAGCGTCTTAAAAGGATTGACTTTAATTTCATAAAAGTGACTGCAGTCTGCAATGGCAAGCAGGTTATAATTTTAATGTTGATTTTATTACACAAATAATCTAGATTGAAATCTGTATATGTATAGTAGGGACACTAAATATGATTTATAATGGAGTTAATTAAAACAATAAAGAGTAATGGAGACAAAATATCACCTTGAGATACCCCAGCGTGAACAACATACGATAACCAGAAATGCGTATGCGTTTTCTCGCGCATTAAAGGTAACTGATATCAGATAGAGATGGATGTTAATAAAAATCAATAAATTCAAGAACATAATATCGTAATCGACGTTGTTAAAAGCACTGCTTAAGTTAAGAAATACAAGAATTATGAGTTATTTTCCATCCATAGATAAATGTCGTCTGTTACTTTGATTAGTACAAATGTAGTACTAATTATGGAAGCTTCATGTAAGGGACTTAGGATGGCAAGCTTGTTCATAAAGAAAGGAGATTGTGAACAAGCTTTTCTAGGACTTTCTACAGGAAAACTATAATAGATACAGGACGGAAATCAGCAGTTAATGTACCTATATCTTTACCTTATACATTTTTATATAAGGTAAAAATATAGGTACATTTTAAATTACCAGAGTTAATAGAATATACTATATGCATGGAAATTAATGTGAAATACATAACCAAAGATATCTCTTGGGAAGGCTTATTACCTTTCAATACCACGGGATTGTGTTAATGAGCAAAAACTACTGTATTAATTTGAATGTAAATTGCCCAAATTATTAGTAAACGGGAACCCTCAATAATTTTAAATTGAAATCATTAAAATTAGCCAAGCTTATTGTTAAAATAACAAATGTAATAATTAAGACCCTATAAAAATCGCGGTAAATGTAGACTTTGCTAGTTTTTTTCTGCCTACTCTGCTATATGCCTAGATACTGCGTGATTTTTTTTTGTCTTCACGCTTTATCCCGCACATGGCAGGGTTGTCAAAGAGAACTGGAGGGACAATAGAAACCTCGTGCTATGACACTCCGTTGCTTAGTATCTGCTTTCTCCGTCACCGCGTTCCGCATTTTTCGAGGCATTCCATGTTAAGTGGCGGAACTCAATGTCGCGCTTTGCCTAGTTTCTAGAGCAAAGAAAACGGAAAAAGAAAAATCCATCTTCCCCGAGTGGGAATCGAACCCACAAACCATCGTGTTTACAGGTAGACGCTTCGTACCTGCGCCACGATGGTCTTCAAAAAAAAAAAAAGAAAATTTCACATAAAATACTTTATATATATGAAGAACCCGCTACTATCGCAAAAGCGAAGTAAAATAAAACAAAAACTACAACAATAATTTAGAATCATGAATAATTCAGATAAAAACCAAGTATAACACCTACAGATTCTGACAACTCAATTTAACTTTTTCCGGCAAACCTTAAAGAAACATTCTTAACCCTTCGCAGGCGTATAAAGTGCCTTGGAATAATATAAGAAAGATTGTCATAATAATAGCTTTTAGCGTTCATCATCTTTGAATTATTTTAAAGATAATGGAAGGGTTTGTACTTTACTGTGACACTGTTCTTTTTGAACACTGTTGCTGTAGCGAATTAAGCGGAGAGAACTTAGTGTTATGGCACTCTATTTTCTTCTAAGCATCCAAATTCCATATATTACGTGTTTACATAGTAGGAATAGGTTAGTGTTAAGACACTCCATTCCTTGCTCGTTCCACTTTTCGAAGTATTGCGTGTTGAGTGGCTGAAATCAACACCGCACTTATCTTATATATAGTTGCCAGAGTATAACAAAAGGGAAATGTTTTCATTCATCCTCTCCAAGTGGGAATCCAACCCATAAACCGTCGCAGTTTACAGAGGCTGCCCCTGAGCGCCAAAAAGGCCCTTTAATAATAATATATATTATATAAAGGAACAAAAATTCCTGCAGCAATAATTTCATGAAACGGAAATCGAACTGATATCATCTCCTCTTAAACGAAAAAAAAGAAATTTACATTATACTTTTATTTACTTAACTGAACTAAAAATGAAGTTTAAAAGAAGTAAGAATATTTTTCCTATAATCTTGAAACAGATAGTACTAATAAACATTCATAATATTTTATAAGCACTTAGCCAAATAACAAGGGAATATAAAGACATTGATAATATCGTGTAGCACCGTTTCTTTTACGTTATTCCCTGTTGCATTACGTTATTATCTGTGTAACAGTTATTGGCCTGATTTTCCTTATTTTAGTAAACCTTCGTGGCGCAGCAGTTTAGTTTAGTATATATATATATATAGTTTATATATATATATATATATATATATATATATATATATATATATATATATATATATATATATATATATATATATATATATATATATATATATATATATATATATATATATATATATATATATATATATATATATATATATATATATATATATATATATATATATATATATATATATATATATATATATATATATATATATATATATATATATATATATATATATATATATACATACATATATATATGTATAAGCGTGAAGTAATAACGAAACCCTCATATTCCCGTGTCAATAAATATGAGAGATATACTAAGATAAAATTATAGTAATTACTCGTAGCAATTACTACGTTACGTAAGTTCGTAGCAAACTCTACGATAAGATAAAAAAAAGAATTTTCTAATTAAATTTCCTAACAACAAAACAATTTTGTCTAAAAAAACTTTTATTATTCAGAGGTTTCATAAAGATTCACTTTTCGAAGGGATAAAATTGACAAGAATAAAGCCGTATCGTCTGCCTGTAAACGCGACGGTTTGCGGGTTCGATTCCCACTTGGGGTAGATGGATTTTTCTATTTCAATTTTCTTCGCTCAGGAAACTAGGCAAAAGTGCGGCGTTGAGTTCCACCACGCAGCACGCAATGCCTCGAAAAACGGTGGAAAGCGGGGACGGAGAAAGCAGGGACTAAAGCAACGGAATGTCTTAACGCTAGGTTCGTATGGTTCCTGCAGTTCCCTCTGCCTACCCTGCCATGTGCGGGATAAAGCGTGAAGCTATAAAAAAAAATAAAGATTTTGTACACAATTAGTGGCTTTATATATCACTCCAATATAAAAATGAATATTTATAATAAATACCATTTTAATAATATACTCACAAAACATATTTAATCTATCTATATCCATTATCCATCTATAATCATCTTTAATTTTTTTAGCTTTATAATAGTTTTATAAAGCAAAATAAAGTTTTAGGCTAAACCTAAGGGAATTAAATTTTTATTTAATTTTAATTTTTAAATTTAATTTTAATTTTAAATTGACCTAGTGTTAAGACATTCGGTTCCCTGCTTTGTGTCCTTCTTTCGTGTAACTTTGTGTTGAGTGGTGGATTGGTGGTCCACAAATTCCATATTTTAAATTAAATTATAGAAAATAATGCTTTAAAAGAACTTTTTCTGTAGGTTTCAGAATATTTCACTACAAATCTCCCAAAAAATAAGGTAGATAATAATAAGGTAAAGCAGTCCTTGCTTTCCGCCTTTTTCGAGGTGTGCAACGAAGTGTCTTAACACTAGATGGCCACGGTTACCCGATTCCTCTGGTTTCCTCTGCCTACCCTGCCATGTGCGGGATAAAGCGTGAAGCTACAAAAAAAATAGAAAATTAAAAGAAAATGCTAACTGCCTGTATGTGGCTAAAGCAAAAAAATATGTATGGAATATATATGTAAGTGTATATACATTTTGGAAGTTCACATAATTTAAAAGGTTTATCAGATTAATAAAAATGTTACTTAGCAACTTTATGCCCTATATTCTTTCACCTCTTCATTTAAAACATATTTCATAGATAACGCATGTTCATGCAAATACGCTCTTAACCCACATACAATAAGGCTTAAACTACGTTATTCTAAAACACCCAGTTAGCAAAAACATACACCCGTTATAATGAATCAAACGTGTCCTCGTTTAGATAAAAATTCCCGTAGCATTTTTGCCGTATTGATATCAAATGGTGAAAAAATTGCAGTATATACGGTCCTTTATAACTTTTCCATCTATTTCTCATGCTTTTTTAGTTCATTCTTTTTTCGGTTGGATTCATAGAATCTAGTGTCCAAACGCCTGCCATCTTTTTCCACTACAATTCAAGACATTACAACGTAACTAAACACTGTTAAACCATTGTATTTAGTTTGTTTTATGTATAGTTTGAGAATTTTATGCAACAAGTTGATTTAACTGAATATGTCTATTGAGATATAAATTAATAATTTATTTTTTTGTATATAGTAATAAGCAAGCGTAATATCTCGGCTTTCTTAGGAAGAAAACGGATTTGTGAAGACGGATGTTTGTTCAGGTTTCACTTTACGTTTACGTACGTTACGTTACGTTCGTTACGAAATTAGACGAAACTTTTCATAAATACAATATATGCATCAGGGTAGTATATACTATAATATATTATAAAGTAACGTAATTTATATTATTAACAAATAAATAATAGTTCAAGAAAGAAAGCCATACATAGTATTATATATGTATATGTATACATAGTAATAATCTAACAAAAACATAACAATATGTCCACAGATAATGACAAAAACACACTAACTAAATAAAATAAATGTTTAAAAATAAAAATAGGAACAAAATACGGAGTATAATATAGTGAAATGTGGTAAAATAAAATTGAAAACACTTAGACAAACTTGAAGCTACTCTGACAAATTGGTAAAAACTACAGTACATTTTTAATAAGCGAGTCCGCAGGCCAACTTAAGTGGTAACAAATAGAATAAAAAAATTAACAATTTCTGACGTAGTAATATTTAGAGCGGCACTTCTTTAAAAAAGATAACAAAATCTTGACCCTATACTATATTACTATAGTAGGTACAATATTTCTTTAGTTATCAAGAAAAAATCGTCTAAATAAAGGAGAACTATATAACATCTTAAATTGTAACTAATTTTAAAATTGCCCTCTAAATTAAATAAACTAAAAGAACTTGTCATGATTTTTGTAGTTACCCAGGTGTGTCCGACATATTAATTGAACTGAACAAATGCTCCAGCTTCTTAGAGATCCTTACGTCCCCCACCAATATGTGGGGGACGTATGGTATTTTTAAATATAAAAAATAAAAAAAAAAACGGAGGACCGTCGTGGCGCAGAGTCGCAACGTCTGCCTGTAATGCGACGGTTACTGGGTTCGATCCCCAGTCGGAGAAGATGGATTTTTCTATTTCCACTTTCTTCGCTCTGGTAAACTAGGCAAAGCGCGGCGTTGAGTTACACCACTCAACACGCAATGCCTCGAAAACGGCGGAAAGCGGGGACGGAGAAAGCAGGGACTAAGCAACAGAGTGTCTTAACACTAGGTTCCCACAGTCCCTGCAGTTCCCTCTGCCTACCCTACCTTGTGCGGGATAAAGCGTGAAGTTAAAAAAACAAAAAAGAAAAAAAAAAAAAACGGACTTTTTATAAGATCAGTATGTTGTTAGTTCATCGTTCATGACCATTTATTTATTCAATATGAATTAAAGAAATCAAACAGAAATTTTTAGAACGTAGAGTATAAAGTAAGAAAATCTAGAAATAGATAACACATAAGCTTTAAACAGAGAGAAATCATTACAAATTTATATTTTTTGACGATAGTTGGTGAGAATGGATTTCCATTTTCTTCGCGCTAGCAACTTGGGAAGCACGGTATTGAGTTCCGCCCCTTAACACGTAGTAGTTCAAAAGAAGGCATAAAGCAGAGACCAGAATGTCTAACTAACTAGTTTTCCACGGTTCCTGCAGTTCCCTCTACCTACCCTGCTATATGCAGGATAAAGAGTGAAACTATGAAAAAAAAACACGAAATGAGTCGACGTTCACCAATTTAAGTTAGTCAATTTTTAAAGGCTTACTTCCCGCTAACCAACACACGAATAACATAGTACAGAAATGATTTAAATAGTACAGAATCCTCAGCGTACTCGCTCTTAACAAACATTAATGTTAGTATAGATTTACATGACCGCCCAAGTTACATTATAACAGGCAAAAAGCTAAGATCTCAAGGTACTTCCAATTACGTCAAATCGTGTACGCCCCCGCCATGATAAGAATGCTTAAACAAAATGAATTCTCAATCCTCCGGATTACTTAGGTTTATTTTTTGTATTAAATAACTTGAAACTTGAACAATCTTTTGTCTGATAAGTCAAAACAATTTACAATTTAATCTTTCTTTTTTTATATTTTTACTTTATTGACTGTCTAGTTGTTAAGAGAAGAGAAATTAAAGAAAATTTAATAAATTTTATATGATGTTATTGTGGTACAGTGGAACAGTATCTGAATGTAAGCGAGATGGTCGTAAATTCAATTTCTATTCACGAAAATGTACTATTTACGTTTACGAAAACAAAAGGCGCAATTTTCAGTTCTGCTACTCAAGACGCAATGTCTTTATTTCTGACATTATGTTTTAGAATTAAATATCAAACATAAAAAACCTATAAAACACGTAAAATCAGAAAAAGAAACAAATAATATACATCACTTCACCAACTTTAAAGCACGTCTAGACTCAACTTTCTTTATTATTCCACACGACTGGCACAAAATTTAATTTATCTCACCGTTCTATCTAATAAAGCAGCTTTTGTCCTAAAAGAAGCTCAAATTGATTTAAAAGAAAAACATTTTAGTGTCATTAGCGATTCAAGTCAACCCCCACAGTGTTCGATGGTCAACAATGTACTGGCGTTAGGCCAAATGTGAAAACTTTACTTTAATGTGCACTTTAGATGAAATTATTATATATTTTGTATGCATTGTTCCAAGATGTTGATCATTTTGAAGTTGTATTAGGTAATAGTGTATTTTGTACATATACTTTTATATTTGTGTATATCCTGTAATGTTCTATATTAAATTACTAAAATTTATGATTTTTTGATTGATTAACTATACAGTTAATCCGGTAGCCAAAGTGACAGTCACTACGATTCTTGCTCCCGGTTTACCTTTATATAACAAAAAGATATCGTCGACAATGGTGGGCTTATGGGTGGTGGTTAAATTTGAAATAGCAAGAATGAGCAGTGCAATTATAAAAAATAAGTATAATATAAAAAAGAAACAGAAAATTTAAACGAATATATATCTATAGACACATACATATGTACAATATACTCACATACATACTAATTATACTGTATACGAGTATACTATTTTAATTCTTATATTATGCGATTTTTGTACTGTCTTTGAAGCTAATTTAATTGTTCTGACGATCAAGTAAATGTTTTTTAAAATATTTAAAATATTATATTTAAAATATTTTGGTTTTAAGCAAGAAAAGTTTAATATTATTCTACAAAGGTTAAAGTTTAGCTGTATATAGAGAGATCTGTTTCGACAGCTGCTGTTTATAGGTTATTTTAAGGGGACTTTGGTGCTTCTGACGATAAACTTCAAGTCAATCTAGTAAATTTAACTGAATATTAATACACGGAACAGTTTCTAAAATAAGCTAAGCGATAGTGGGTTCGATTCCAACTCGGACGATTTATTTAAACTCGTTACTCTAGTGAAAATGTGCGGCGTTGAGTTCCTCGTTACTCTGTCTCAAAAATTGGGCGAAAATTGCGGAACAATGTGTCTTCATATTAAGTACCTTCTGCATTTTTTAACGTCATGAGATTCTTTTACGAATACCCGAACGAGTTTGGTCTCGAACGGGTTATGGGGGACTCGTGGACCGACAAATGTAGGCCACGCCATATACCCACTAACTTCACAATACTCCTACGTCGACCGCTTTCAACCTTCCCTTCTTAAGTCCCTCTTCATTCCCTCTGCCTACCCTACTTTTGACAAGAAAAAGAAAAAGATATTTATATTGTTTATTTTTATCTTCAACTAGACTATCATGACTTAAGGGAACTAATCCTGAAACGTGACAAGTGTGTAATGTGACGATTATGGGTTCGATCCTGATTCGAGGTAATCAATTATTTATATTATCCCAAGACAAGGCAAAGTACAGTGTTAAGCTATTCCATTTTACTTAGTGTCTCGATTTTGGGCGAAAACTGTAAACAGGAGTATCGGTTCTCTCTTTAATTTCTTTAATTTTTACTAGATTCCCTTTTCCAAAATAAGCAAGACATACGTAAAAATATAAATATTTCTTCATATTTAAATGTACATAAATGCATGACAAATACATATTTATATCGGATATCTACACTCATACATTGCGTGGGTATAACCAAGGCCACATTGTCTATGGAAAACGGAAAGAGATGTGAAGGCTCTTCATTTCCTGCCCCTCGACGGAAATAAAGTGAATGTAACTTATTAGTAGAATAATAAGTATTTATTCATTTTTACAGGCTACAAAATAATAGAATATTGTCGTAGCGTAACTTCCGCCTGTAATGCGACGGATTGTGGGTTGCATTCCCACTTGGGAGGGTGGTTTATTCCTTTCCATTTCGCTCTAGCAACTACGGAATTGCGGTGATGAGTTCCACCACTTAAAAACAGAAAATTTAAACGAGTATATATCAATGCCTTGAAAGGAAGGCAGAGAGTGGAGTGTCTGAACGCCAAGTTCCCATGGTCACCCATCCCTATGACCGGGATAAAGTGTAAAACTAAAAAAATAAATAAAAAAAAAACAGAAGTAATGGTTATCACTTACTGAACTTTTTGGATTACTATCTAAATTGATCATGGTATCACAAATGCGTTTTTGTATATAATAGTTCCAATTCACGTTGTATCCCGCATATAGCAGGGTAGGCATTGATAATTTAGTACATTAACTTAGTCTAGATTTTTTATCTAAATCCAGTACATTTTTGTTAAAAGTTATTAACGGTATCCACTTGCAAGTGGATACCTTAGTACAAATCTACCTTAGTAGATACAGGTTTAAATTCATATCGTAGAATCCATTTAAATGTGTCAATATAGTTAAAACATTACAATATACTGCTTTGAACGCATGGCCTAGTGGTCAGGGCACTGGGACTGTTTCAAAACGGCGTGGGTTTAAATTTTCATATGTTTTCTTAAAGTATATTTCTATCTTTAGTGTGCATCACTTGAATACTTCTTTTTTTTCATTCATATTAAAACATTTCTCATTGAATGACATAACCACAATTTAGTTTTTAAGCGCGATAAAACTTATATTGAAACTAATTTGCCAAACGAGTTTGTTTGAATTTTAAGCACATATCTATATCCCGAGTCCGTATAACACTCACATGCATTAACAAAATTGACTTTTGTAATCCTAAATATTCAATATTTTCAACTAGAATAGCACGTTCAGTATCGATTTTCTTTGTTTACTTACTTACAGCTTCACACGATTTTGATCTTTATTGCAATAGATGTTAAGAATCAAAAGCTACATCTTTTCATCCTATTGTACTTAGATCTAGCTTACCTAGCACTGTATGTGACCTGCTTCCTTGTCATATAAAGCAATTTCATACTCAAGTTACGGCTGAGGTGTTAAGGGATAGTTTTAAAAGAAACACTGTTTATACCTAACAAAATGGTACAAGACGTAAATCTATCCTTATAATAAGACTGTCAGGAAAATTTTAAAATAAAAAATAAGTAAATGTTGTCATATTAAAATAATTTTGATCTAACCTAATAGTGTCTTAACACTAGAACTGAGTGTCTTAACACTAGGTTCCCACAGCTTACTTTACCTAACCAACTATGATCGGGATAAAGCGTGAAGCTAAAAAAAAGGAAGAAAAATATAAATATGAATTTATGAAACGTGGTTGAACGCGTTGAGCATATTTAATTTAATACTTATAGAACTTTATTGTCTATGTAAATTACACAAAACACAGAAACAGAAATCTTAACCAAAGTTTTTTTAGCCTCATAACTATTATTAATAATATATTCATATATTTTGGAGCTAAATCATCAAAATAGTCAAGCTCCTCTGTAGTCTACTTTTTCTATAGAAAATAAGAAGAAGGATTCGTGGTAATAGTTATTCGACGTAATGAGCATTGTTCGTTGTTATGAGAAAAGCTTTTTTTTTTTTTTAGCTTCACGCTTTATCCCGCACATGGCAGGGTAGGCAAAGGGAACTGCAGGAACTATACGAACCTAGTGTTAAGACACTCCGTTACTTAGTCCCTGCTTACTCCGTTATTGTTTTTTATTGGGATACATGAGATTGTATATAGCTTATGCTATATATAATCTCATGTATCCCAATAAAGAACAATAATAATCTGTGATATAAAGAACAATAATATATATGAGGGTAGACGGATGTAATCTATTATTACGGCACCTCTCAATTTTGAGAATCCTTGAGAAACCAATCCTAGAGACATTGAATGTGCTCAACACTCTGTTTTCTCTTCTTTGACTTTGAATAATAAATTGCTTAGAAAGCTATATTATGAAGCTTATTTTGTTTTTATGTCACCGTGAACTTTGGATTAATAATGAGATGAGACTGTAGACACAAGTATAGTAGATTCGATTCGCATTCAGAGGAATATTTACTCCATTTATAATAATTTGGTAAACGTAAAACTCCCTATGAGCTCTCCCTGCCTACTTTGTTAATTACAGTAGGCAATATGTGAAGATCAAAAATAAACCAAGAAAACATTTTGTAACTAAAGTTTCTAATTAACTTGACCATCTAAATTCTAGTTTCGGTCAACATTTATAGTAGGGACTATGGACCGTATGTATGGGTGATAGAAAATAATCATTTCCACACTATTTCGGTGTATGCCTTATATGATAAAATACAGCGATTTTAATAATATTATTTAAATAAATGCTGAAATAACAAATGTAACATTTGATATAAGTTAAAAACCTAAACTGAAGGGATAATAATTTGATTAGTCGTTTAGCTTAAGATTCTGAGAGTCAGCACTCAACGTCTCAAAATACCTGGTTCTTTTTTTGGGGAATGAAATGTTATAAAACTGAGTTCTTTCTTTCTTCTACTATATGTGATATATACTATATATGTATATGACAAAAATGATAAAAAAAAGTTCTTTGTCTTGAGAACGATAAAATTACAATGGGTTTACCGTTAAACGGTTGACGACGATAATACAGTAAAATGCAACTGGTATTATGACACGGCGCAGCGTTGAGTTCCTCAACTCAACGTTTACCTTAAACTAGATGAAGAGTAGGAAACGAAGTGTCTAGACTAGTTTTACTCTGTCGTCTTGTGTTTCTATTATACAATATTACTTCCAAAATATTTCTCAAATTTAAATACTTAGTAAATTTCCTTGTACTTATAAATGACAATTTTACTTTCAAATTTTATTATAATGAAATTTGTAGGTAAAATTATCATTTAAACCCAAGTTGGGGGCCACTGGCATTATTAAGAGGCACTTTCCAGCTTATGGCTAACTCTGTTGCACAAAGATTATGAACTTATGAAACCCCTGCATTTGGATACAAGGGCCTTTATTAACTTTTGCTATAGTTTCTAATTGTATATGCTCTTTTATATAAAATAGCTATTATTGTTTAATCAAGGCCTTTATAGCACAATGAGATTGTGTATGATTGTAGACGATAAGTACAGGTTTGATAACATTAAGTTCCCTCTGCTGCTGCTAAAATTAAATTAAATTAAAATATTTTTTAAAGCTTTATCCCGCATATTGCAGGGTAGGCAGAGGGAACTGCAGGAATCATATGAACCTAGTGTTAAGACACTCCGTTGCTTAGTTCTTGCTTTTTCCGTCCCTACTTTCCGCCTTATTTTTTTTATCACTGAGTGCCATCTACATAAGACAATGCGTGTTGAGTGGTGGAATTAAACGCCGCGCTTTTGCCTAGTTTCCAGTGCGAAGAAAATGGAAATAGAAAAATCCATCTTCCCCGAGTGGGAATCGAACCCTCAAACCGTCGCGTTTACAGGCAGACGCTTACGCCTATGCGCCACGACGGTCCTCAAAATATTATACTTCTTCACTATTATTAGATAAGTTATATTTATTTTAGCCATGGGGTTAGGGAGTGCCATCTCCCTGAAAAAAAAGTCTCTTTAGTTTGTCTAGAGTGGGTAACTAAAGAACCTAGTGTTAAGGCCAAGTTGAATCCACCCCAACTTTAGTCGCTCTCTCTCGTTTTCCCTCTTTTTTTAAAGGTGAATGCAAAAACGTCAATTCTTCGAGTTGAAATCAAACCGACTACCATCACGGTTATAGTTCAAGTTACAAAATAATAATATTTTGAAGTTTTAAAAAATAATTTTGCAAAATTAAAGCATCTACAGCGTATTGCAGACTATGTAGATGGCATTCAGTGATAAAAAAAAACGTTTCACGTTGTTTTTTCTTAGTTGAACTGCCTTCCGAGCCGGCGGTTGCTTCCTGTAGAAACGACAGTACCACATTTTTCATATTAATTGACTTTTCAAAAGTGCAGTTACCTATTTGAATAACGTATATTTTCATTTTCATTTTTGTCATTTGACTTTATACATTTTACTTGTTGAGTTAGTATAAATACCATTTAAAATTCTATAGATTTTAGCTTCATTTTGAATATAGAAGGTTAAACAGAGAACTTAGTGTCAAAATATTCTCGTTTTCTAAGTATTTACTGAATCTGAGACATTATTTGTTGAGTGGCTCAGCATAATACCGCGCCATAGTACAATTATATAAGTCAAAGCACACTATTGTTATGAATTATTAAAAGGAAGTTTTTAAGCAGAGAGAAAGAACGTAGTGTCAAAACATTATGTTCTCTGCTCTCCACTCTATTCAAGTACATCTACATAAAAACAAATACAGTAAAAGTTCAAAATCAAAATAATACTGCAAAGTATGCTAAAAACTTACACTAGTACTAAAAGCCTGATAGTAATCACTATTAATTTAGTAGAAAAGTCAACGCTAGCTTTTTCTTCGATTTTAGAACTGCAATCCTCTGAGAAAGCTGTGTTTAATTAAAATTGCAAGGAGTTTGCTTTTCTATACACAGCTGAGGGAAATCGATGTAAACATTACATTTTAAGCTATGTATTTACTGAAGAAGTGTGGAGAATCGAATACACAACCATCGTACGTTAACCTTTACTATTCAACTTATTTAATTTTAGTAAATTGTTTATGTAATTAAATTTAATAATAATGGTAATATGAAATATAACTACAGCGAAACTTATTAGTATTACTTTAGGAGCATTTCTGAAATTTTTTTTAGTTTCACGCTTTATCCTGCTCCTAGCAGGAGTGGCAGAGGGAACCGCATTAACTTAGTGTAAGGCACTTCGTTCTCCGCTTTCCAACTTAAAAGGCATTGGTGTTGAGTGGAGGCACTTAATCCCGCGCTTTACCTTGTCACCAGAGCAAAGAAAATGAAAATTTACTCCCACTCGATTCCTACTACGGTAGGACCATTTGATCCTCGAGAGGAAATCGAACCCACAAACTGTTGTAGTTGCCGTTAATATATCAATGAAAAACACAGATGTACATATAAAATAATCACATAATACTAATACCTACATAAGTAACTATATATCTACGGATCCATTAACAGATTACTTGA
Source organism: Dione vanillae (assembly GCA_037178615.1). Classification (NCBI taxonomy): domain Eukaryota; kingdom Metazoa; phylum Arthropoda; class Insecta; order Lepidoptera; family Nymphalidae; genus Dione; species Dione vanillae. The sequence continues at coordinate 352,955 of JAZFAU010000232.1, read as the reverse complement.
ACTTAGTAATGATACGTATTGAACTCGCTCACTAATATCTAATAATTTATTCTAATCGACATTTTTTAGTGCGAACAAAAATTTAAAGTGACAAAATTAAAATATATTACCAGATTATTTTTACTTCACAATTATTATTGTAGAGGACCGTCGTGACGCATAGGCGCAACGTCTGCTGTAGATTCAATGGTAAGTAAGTTCGAATCCAACTCGGGGAAGCAAGGATTAAGTTATTTCCAATTTCTTTGCTCTGACAATTAAGCAAGCGCGGCGTTGAGTTCCGCCACTCAAAATGCAATGCCTCTAAAGATAGAAAACCGGTAACGATGTAATATCTTTACACTAGGTTCCCATGGTTCCTGCGGTTCACTCTGCCTACATCGCTACGCTGCTACGAGCGGGATTTAGCGTGAAGCAAAAAAAGGTTATTCCTGTAAATAGAAGAGTAGGCCGAAAATAATTTTAATAATGTTTAGAAATTTCTACTCTATTTAAGGCATTATAACGGTACGTCTGACGTAACTTAACCCCGTCTGCTTTCTCCAAATGGAATTTACACACATATCCCATTAAGCAAGTACAGCATCCGGAAAATATAAAAAATCATATTTGAAATACTGGTGTATGTTCATAAAATAGTGATCGTTAAGCCGACTGTGGAAATTTCAACGAGCCATTGTCACGTATTCACTTTCTGCAATAAAAAAGTCCGTGCATGAGTAAAATCTAGAAAACTTTTTCCCGCACTGGAATGGCAGCGATGTATTGACGTCGTTCGTGAGCTTTATAATTTTCAGTTGTACGTACGTAAAGACGCTGTATTTTATTTAAATTAAAAACTCTTTACAGTGGTTAAATTTAAAGGGAATAGAGATTTTTTGAAATATTTATTAAAGTCCTTAGAAAATATTAAAGATTTACTAAATGTTATTGCTGGAAATACTGTAATGTCGTATAAAATTTCATATAAGCAAAATTTCAACGCCCATCTCTAGGTAAACTTTTTAAGTCATCTGTATCAGTGCCAAATAACTACTTTGGACTTAAAGTAGTGTCTTTAATTAGCGACAAAATTCGACCAAAGCTAAGTATTTTTGAGATTCCGCGCCTCAAATAGAAAAAATCCCTCCCGCTGTTGTCATTCTATCTGTCTGTGTTTCAAAAGCACTTAACTAAATTTAAATTACTTAGCTTTTATGCTTTTTCTGCCACTGTTATATATATATATATATATATATATATATATATATATATATATATATATATATATATATATATATATATATATATATATATATATATATATATATATATATATATATATATATATATATATATATATATATATATATATATATACGACAACAAATTTATGTATGTAATTTTTATATAAATATAAAACAAATTTTTGGCTGACAGAAGCATAAATGGATGAATTTCAGAATAAAAGTTGTAAATATTTTATTTTTATATACTATGAGCTCTTTGAATATGTCGTATATACGTTTGAATAAAAATCACATAGTAAAATTGATTTTTTCCCTATAATTTTGACAGTCATACTGTTTCATTTGATTGTTAAAATACAACTCTTATTTCTCTGTTATTTTTTGGCATCAAGCTATTTCCCGCAAGGTAAGGTAGGTGTCGTGGCGACATCGCTATTTTATGTATATACGAGTATATTAGCGGCCAGAAAGCTTACACAGCTTGCAAGAAGCGCAGGTTCAAATCCTGGTGCGTTCAATTTTTTATATGTTTTTTTAAGTATTTTTTCTGTCGTTAGTATGGATTAGCACTTTAAAAATCTCAAAAATTTCAATAAAAATCATTGTCTCTGAGCGGGAATCGAACGTACAACATGTAGACGCTCTGCCTCTGCCACAATGGCCTAGTAATTTGTTTCAACATAAAATCTTTGTAAATCACACCTGTAAAGAAATATATAAAGCCGAATTCCAGTATTGAATTTCGTCACATAATACACTAAAGTAAGCTTCTGTACACACAATACGCAACACGGCGTTTAGTTACGCCACCTTACACTGATCGTCTCTAAGTAATAGTAATACACTCTAAAAGTAATAATTCTAAATAATTTTACAAAAAGTACTATGAAGAAATATTAATACAAGTTAATATCCTTTAAAACCTGTTTATGAGTCTTCTAAGTCACCGTGCTTATCTTATTGGCTACAAAGTTGTAAGAGAACTACCTTGCCAAGTTTATTATGAATACAAGGTACGAGTAAGTTTGGGCATAACGGAAATTACAGCCTGTACTTTGCACTGAATGTATCTAGAAACTAGTTTTGTTATACATATTATGTATATTAAATCAACTTTAATAGAAAATGTTATTTATTGCAGTACATAATTAAATTATATATAAAAATAGAAATAGAACCAGCTTAATACTTAAAATGTTACTTCACTATTTTTTTCTAGCTTCACGCTTAATCCCGCTTAAAATAGGGTAGGCAGAGAGAGTTGCCGCTACCATGGGAACCTGGTGTTGAGATAACAATAAAAAAAATATTCTTGAACAAGAGGTTGTTTTTGAGTGATGAAACTTCTCATTAGTCTTAACAGTGCAGCTAATCTATCAGAATTCCACATTTATTATATACGAATACCACATGGTTTGCAAGAAATTATTTAAGTATTTTTGTGTATCCTTAGTTTGGAGTTTTAAAAAAAATCATAAATATAATCTAATCTTCCGAAGTGAGAGTCCAACCTACTAGGTACAAATTAATGAATTTTATATTTCTATGTAATATGCTTATTAAGTAAACAAGTGCCCTAAGGCAACTAGACTAACTACAATATTTTTATTATAAATTACCTCTCTATTAGATCTCCACTATTATACCAGACCTTTGTAAATGTCATTATATTCTTATCAAGATAAATATATTCTTTCTAATTGGTTATTGGAAATATAGAAAATTATTTTTTAACTAATCTTTTTTTTGAAGCTTCACGCTTTATCCCGCACATGGCAGGGTAGGCACACGGAACCGCAGGAACCGTGGGAACCTAGTGTTAAGACACTCCGTTGCTTAGTCCCTGCTTTCTCCGTCCCCGCTTTCCGCCTTTCTCGAGGTATTGTTGTAGGTAGTATTGAGTGGCGGAACTCAACGCTGCGCTTTACCAGAGCGGAGAAAATGGAAATAAAAAAATCCATCTTCCCCGACTGGGTATCGAACCCAGAAACCGTCGCTTTACAGGCAGACGTTACGCCTCTGCGCCACGACGGTCCTCATTCTTCTTTATCCAAATTACTTTATTACTTTACACTTTCTACATTTTACGTTACGACATTTTTACCTTTAGAAAAAGTAGATAATGGACACTAATTATTTTTTCATACATAACTTTTAAGTCAATCAAGTTCGTAATTTGATTGACTCAAAAGTTAGATTAGCATTGAGCTCTGAAAGACAGGTATTTATCACACATCAGTAAATTTCTAATATTTTATTTTTATATATGTATATATACTCTGTGGGGAAAGTGTCTCATTTTGTATCTTCTTTGCTCTACCCAAAGGGTGTCTGAACAAGATTGCTCTCTTAAGGTTAAGACCGCCTATTGTACAGCTCCAAGTATTGTTAAAATCAATATTGTTTTTTTTTTAACTAAAAAACGGTTTTGTTTTTTTTCCTACAATTTTAGCGTAATATCTCTAAGCGTGATACATCTATCATGTTAATTTCTCATTTAGGTTCCCACAATTCCTGCGGTTCCCTCTGCTTACCTATCAGCGGGAAAAAGCGTGAAGCTACCAAAAATTATTTCTTTTAGGCGTTTTTATTAAAAGCGGGAAGTATCCTTAACTTAACCCTAACCTGAAGCAAGGAAAACATTTGTATTATAAATCAAAGTCAGGATATGCTTAGAAAATGAGCAATAAAATCTCAACGTTCCGTTTCAGTATTCCGCCCGCTTCAGTGTGGAGCACTCGCAATTTGCCTATTGTTTAAACACTTGAGACTCACACATACAACTGTAACATGACAAGTGGTTATGTAGCGTTAGCATAAAAATTATATACTTTGAAAAATCAGCTTTGTGCTTATTATTTAACAATGTGTATTGGCGTTCCGCCACTCCACACGCAATATCTCGGAAAGCAGAGAACGGAGTGTCTTATCACTAGGTACCTAAGGTTCCTGCGGTTCCCTCTGCCTACCCTGTTATAAAGTGGGAGTAAACGTGAGGCTAACAAAAACATAGTAGTGTAGGCAATTTTTTAAAAGGAAAAATGAAAATAATGTAAGTAGCACCTGCAGGAATAGAACCCAGTTATATGGTGTCCTACTATACGTCAACTTCTCCTCATTATATCGAAATATATATTATACTAATACTGCTACCTATACTACCTTGATGTTTACTTATAAATAGCTCTATATTAAATTTCATTAAAATAATTTCAGTAATTTGCCAGTGTAAGAGTTTCCGTCGAGATATAGAGGCGTCTACTATTTTAATAATAGAGTGAATTGCATTTGCTTGTTTCAAATTGTAGCTCATGTTCTGATTTATAAAGTATACTACTGCATAGTTATATCTAAATCTGTTCAATAGTTATTACCTAACTGGAACAAACATTCATCCTTATAAATATCCACATAAAAATACAAGTAGAGTTTGAAATATTTTGTAAGAGGTGATAGTCTTAGATGACAGATAATAAAGGCAATGAAATTATGTCAATAAGGGCTTGTAGGCAACGGCTCGTACAGGAAGAGAACAATCCTAAAATACCGTTGTTGTCATATAATGCATTACGTAGAATATCAGTATACGTTCGAAGCATATGATCTATTTGTGTTACGACATATTTTTTTAAAAATTAGCTTCAACCACTTTTGATTTTTTAATAAACATTATATAGGATTTTCCAATAGGGACGCTTGAACTTTGAAAGCTGATTGCGGCCATGTTGTTTGAGTGACAGCTGTCAAATGCAGTGTGTTATATTTTTTCCGTCCTCCCAAACCACCATGGCAGGTTCGCTGTCGAGCAGCACGTGCAAATCATAAAATTGTTTTATGGAAATGGGTCTTCAGTTCGAGCAACGTTCCGCGCACTTCTCCCCTTTTACTGTCGCGATGATCGTCCTGCCGAGTCGACTATCCGTCGATTGGTGGACAACGACGACAACAACGAGTCAACCGGGTCAGTTAACAATCAGCCGGTTCCCGTGCGTCAACATAACGCGAGATCTGCCCAGTCAATTCCGCATCGCGCGCTGGAACTCGGCCTTTCGCAGACGACAACTATGCGAATTTTGCGTTGTGACTTGAGCCTGCACCCGTACAAGACCAGCTGACCCAAGAGCTCAAGGTTAATGACCATAGACAGCGCCGTGTGTTCGCTGACTGGGCATTAGAGCAGTTGGAAGTTGACGCCGATTTTGGCAAAAAAATTATCTTCAGCGACGAGGCGCATTTTTGGATGAATGGCTATGTCAACAAGCAAATTGCCGTATTTGGGGCGAGACCAATCCACACGAGGTTCACCAAGTGGCAATACACCCACAGAAAGTGACTGTTTGGTGCGGATTTTGGGCCGGAGGCGTGATTGGTCCGTATTTTTTCGAAAATGATAATGATGTGGCCGTCACCGTCAATGGTGAGTGATACCGGTCTATGATAACCAACTTCTTTTGGCCTGAAATCGCGAATATGGATCTGGACAACATGTGGTTTCAACAGGACGGCGCTACGTGCCACACAGCACACGCTACGATGGAAGTTCTGCACGAGCAATTTCTGGACATGGTCATATCGCGCGGAGGCGACGTGGCCACCGAGATCGTGCGATTTGACCCCGCTGGACTTTTTCTTATGGGGTTTTCTTAAGTCGCAGGTCTATGCCAACAAACCGCAAACCACCTGATGCCCTCAAAGTCAACATACGCCGCGCCATCGATCAATACAGCCCGATTTGTTCGCCAGAGTCATCGAAAATTGGACCTTTCGTGTGCGCGCAACCGACTGAAGCCGTGGCGGTCATTTGAATGATGTCATAGTCATATAGGAAAACCCTTTATAAATATGCAACTATATTTCATAGTATAAATTAGGGACCTCTTATAAAAAGTGTAATCTTAGATAATAAAGACTAAAATAGCAATGAAATCATGTCAATCGGAAATATCGCATGCAAGCCTTATTAAAGTGTACTTTGAAATATATTTAGTAAGTGACTTATGTCATTTACTATAATTACGGAGAATCCGAATACACTCGAAACATGTGGTCTACGTATGTTTCAATGTTTTTCTTTAAATTAAACTTTAGTTTGTAACAATATATATTTTCCTTCTGACAAAAATTTTAATATTTTATCAACTTTAGTCTATCAACTCTAATGTCCAACTATAACAGACATAATATATATATATATATATATATATATATATATATATATATATATATATATATATATATATATATATATATATATATATATATATATATATATATATATATATATATATATATATATATATATATATATATATATATATATATATATATATATTATATGTCTGTACTTCTAATGCTTTTAAAACTATCTCTATATCTTAGACTTATAAAAGATTGATTGACACAGCCTTTTGCCAGCTCTTTGTTTTTCCAGAAAAAAGCAAAATAGTATGGTAATATTTAGGTCTCATTCAGGTCTCTATTCAATCTGATGTCACGTAACAAAGAATTGGGAGACGTTTTGGTCTGGTGGATGTTTTTATGCTTAGAAAAAGTCACCGTAAACTCAATGTAAGCATATTATACACGATTATTTTGCTTATAATTTTATTAATTTATTTATTAATTCATTACTAAATTGTATTTGCCAATCATCTAGAAACCTATTTAAAAATTTACAACATTTTTTATTCTCATCGATTCGGGGCTTAAAGAGCATTAGCGTGACAAGCACACGTACAAAAGACACACAAGTGAATAAAACTAACAACATAAGTAAATATACTTGAATATATTTAAAGTGAAATAATATATATATATATATATATATATATATATATATATATATATATATATATATATATATATATATATATATATATATATATATATATATATATATATATATATATATATATATATATATATATATATATATATATATATATATATTATATGTCTGTACTTCTAATGCTTTTAAAACTATCTCTATATCTTAGACTTATAAAAGATTGATTGACACAGCCTTTTGCCAGCTCTTTGTTTTTCCAGAAAAAAGCAAAATAGTATGGTAATATTTAGGTCTCATTCAGGTCTCTATTCAATCTGATGTCACGTAACAAAGAATTGGGAGACGTTTTGGTCTGGTGGATGTTTTTATGCTTAGAAAAAGTCACCGTAAACTCAATGTAAGCATATTATACACGATTATTTTGCTTATAATTTTATTAATCTATTTATTAATTCATTACTAAATTGTATTTGCCAATCATCTAGAAACCTATTTAAAAATTTACAACATTTTTATTCTCATCGATTCGGGGCTTAAAGAGCATTAGCGTGACAAGCACACGTACAAAAGACACACAAGTGAATAAAACTAACAACATAACTAAACATACTTGAATATATTTAATGTGATATATATATATATATATATATATATATATATATATATATATATATATATATATATATATATATATATATATATATATATATATATATATATATATATATATATATATATATATATATATATATATATATATATAAAAGAAATAAAAACATTTTATAAAAAACATAACAAAGATTAACCAGTATATAAGAATATCGACGTAGCTTCACAAGAAGAGAACGTATGGCTTATTAGTCAAAGCATTTACAGTTTTTAAGTGACAGGTTCAAATATCCTAACGATTTCACAATATACTTTCTCTCGTGCATTTTTTTTCTAACGCTACTCCACCCTCACCATGGCTGAGCCGGTGGCATTGTGCCAACGTATCGCAGATTCGCTAATAGATAGATCGCGGTGCATTCAACCCGACTACGCCGTATTACATTACTATTCAGACCTACTGTACTCGTATGGGCGAGCTTATTTTATTATACTACCTATATAGCTCACTGTGGGGTATTCTTTAATGTTATTTATAAGTTAATTCTATTATGGACACCGTTGTGGTGGAATTGGAATTGGTTTTTGTTTGGAACGTTCTAGGTTTAGAATGATTGCAGTTTTAACGTAAAACTGCAATCATTCTAAACCTAGAACGAACCTAGAACATATAGTTAGCTTTTAAAGGAATAGTAAATTTTAAGTTTCTATTACTTTTCTTTTATTATATTAATTTACTATTTTGGATTATTTATAAAGTATCTAGCTAGGACGGAAGAAGGACTATGTTCTACTCTACCTACCCTGTCAAAATTGTGACTTTCGATTGTGTATGTCGGCCCTAGGCCAGAATTTCGTTGTTCAGAGTCCATTTTTCATAATAAAATAACAGAGTGGAAGCAATTGATTTATTCTCGTACAATAGTCAATACAGAAGAGATTAAGAATACATAATTCAGTCACACATTTCTGTTCAATTTTTAAAATTAATATCATAAAGAACTTAACATTACAAATAGGTTTTATTGATTTATTTAATTAAACATTAATTTCAATACTAAATACTTTCTAATAATAAAATCATAAAATGTATATTGATTTGCGCCCATATGTACATAAATTGATTAGTGACAAAGCTGCTTTTAAAATATATACATTTATTTATATATATATATATATATATATATATATATATATATATATATATATATATATATATATATATATATATATATATATATATATATATATATATATATATATATATATATATATATATATATATATATATATATATATATATATATATATATATATATATATAGCTTCACGCTTTATCCCGCACATGGCAGGGTAGGCAGAGGGAACTGCAGGAACCATATGAACCTAGTGTTAAGACACTCCGTTACTTAGTCCCTGCTTACTCCGTCCCCACTTTCCGCCGTTTTTTCGAGGCATTGCGTGTTGAGTGGCGGAACTCAACGCCGCGCTTTGCCTTAGTTGCCAGAGCGAAGAAAATGGAAAAAGAAAAATCCATCCTCCCCGACTATGGATCGAACCCAGAAACCGTCGCGTTTGCCGCGTTACAGGCAGACGTTGCGCCTCTGCGCCACGACGGTCGATATATATTCGGTCGAGATATATATATATATATATATATATATATATATATATATATATATATATATATATATATATATATATATATATATATATATATATATATATATATATATATATATATATATATATATATATATATATATATATATATATATATATATATATATATATATATATATATATATATATATATTTGATTTTTCTAAACGTTGTGTCTGCCTCTCTAACGAGTCGAGTAACTAAACAGTTTGTTTTTCTTTACATTGTATCATGCACATAACAAAAAAGGCAGATGAAACCGTTGGCGGAAGAAACTTAGTGTTAAAACACTCCGTCCTCCGCTTTCCATATTTAGAGACATTGCGTGTTGAGTGGCGGGCCTCAACGCCGCACTTTAATTTAATAAAAAGAGCGAAAAAAAAATAAAATAATTCATGGATAACATCATCAAAAGCATTGTTTACATGGTCATTTAATTTCACATAAATATCATTACGATATTCTTGTATTGAAATAATACGCTTTACCTAAATTATGAATTCAAGTGGAAGATAAAAACCTCTTAGAAATTTTATTCTACTCAATATTCGCAAAAAGTTTAAAATATAAGTTTTACTTTTACATTTTACGTATCTGAAACTTTATAAGCAAAGAATATAACCTAAGCAATAATAATGAATACTCTATAATTTTATATAATTTCTACTAGGGTTCAGGCAAATCGTTATAAGGCATAACAATCGTTTACATGTGAACTTATACTCGTATGTCTAATTACGACTTAAAATTATGTTCTTATGTGAGGAATTGTTTTTTTTAATGTTTAAAAATATCTTATATACAAGAAAATTAGATTTTTTTTACAATAAGGAACTCTAAACGTGGTTATTTATGTGCTCGCCTTCAAAACTTTTATCGTGAACATATATTTCCAGGTAGTCCCAGATTATTGAGAGGTCGGGGAAAGCGGTCCGGGTAAGATTTTATCTTAATCTTAAATATATTAAATCTATCATTATGAACCCATGATAGGTGAGAGTGGCACTATTTGATTGTAAATGTGGATATTACGGATTCAATTTGGCTTTAGAATAAAGAAATATTTTCACCTCTAAAACACACGTTATATAGTAAAATGGGCCGAGACTTATTCTATAAAAAAAATTAATGACTTTAAAAACAATAAAATTAATGAATTCTTTTTATAGAAAATACTATGATTAACAATATCGTTGTTGTAAATTATTTAAAAAACTTTTAGTCTCCGCCTGATATGAAGTTATTACAATTTAATGAAAATTTCATCACTGTTATAAATATACACGTATAGAATAGTGTTGTAGAAGTTGAAAATTTACAGTTTCAGTCCAATTGTTTTCAGTTCAATTGTTTAATAAGATAAAGATAATGAGGTTACGGCGTTCTTTGATAAAGAAATAGGTTGTTTTTATAGGTTACACTGGATTCCATACAAAGAAAATTATGCAAAGGGAAGCGTAAGCAGAAGCAACCAAGTATTAAACCCTTCTTTTCCGCCTACCTATGTTATATGTGATTATGTATGTACGTCATCAGTTGTAATGTAACTCAGAAAGTAACTTTAATTAGGTAAATTAATATATTATGATGATGTCAATATTATATATAGTAGCTTATGGATTTGATGAGACGGATACTTCTCATTATGTATTAATTTTCAAATTCTAAATAAATCTTCTAAATGAATAAGCTATTTATAGAAGTCATTACATTAACAATAATGTGAAATTGTCACAAGACAATTTCAATTTATAAATGTATATATAATTATTGTATTCTAAATTATTAGCACCAGGCATTATACTATTCTGCTATTCGCCATATACCTCTTTGGCCTATTCCTCTACCTCTTTGGTCTGTTTTATACATGACCTACAATATTTCTCACATTGTTTCCTCCTACCTCTTTCACTACTCTTAAATAATAAAATGTTAAAAAAATGAAATGCATAATATTTTTGTGTATGTATTTTTAAGTGTAATTATTTTTTAAATATTTATTGATATTGGTAGTATTGTAGGTACAATTTAAAGCTCAGGAGAGTGTTTATAATTAAATTATCTTTGATTTGTGACTCTGGCCAATATTCAGTCTAGCAAGAACCAAAACAAATTCAACCCTGAGCTTTTGCCACATCAAGTATTTTTACACTCTGCTGATATGTAACGATACATTCCACCAATAACTTTCAAATGAAGTTTAATTTCTGACAATATTAATTATTGAATAATAATATTTCAAATAAAGATTATATTCAATTTTAAGTTAATTTTAAAACACAAAGCTTATCAAAGCGACAATGGAATTAAAATCTATGTAGAATGTTAAAAGTTGGCTTTGTAGCACTTTAGCACTTGTTGTAACTTATTGAATTCTTATGAAAAAAAAAGATGCCTTAATTGAATTGTATTACTATATAGAATGTCCCTTAGAAATTGATTTTATATAAAAGCTGTTAAACAGTTATTAATTATATTATACATATTACATACTGCCGTATGCCGTAAATACAATTTTCCTATGTAAAGATTTTACTTCTAAAAATAAAAATATTATTATGTACTATTTATATGTCAAAAATAGAGACAATAATATTTAAAGTACGAGTCAAGCCCATACCAAAACATGGGTACCGAATTCAAAATTATATGTGGAAAGTATGTGAGTAATCATTTCTTAAGCTTTTTTAAGGTCAAGCTTTTTCTTTGGCTTTGTAAAATTATTTTCAATGCATTTTGACAAAGCTTCAAGAGTCAAATTATTTTTTTTGATTGCGTTGACATAAAACGTAGGTCTTTTTTTCTAAATTTCTATTTTATTATTATTATAATTCTGTTCTCTAAACGTTATTGAGAAAAAGTGGTCTAAACAAACAAATAAATAAAAAAATCGTCATTCAACAGAGAGAACTTTTACAGGGTTTCGTTTTTTTTCTTTGAACTTTCAATTATTAAATCACAAAGCAATATTTCACCATTGATCCCTAATATGATTTCCGTGTCAAGTTGCTGTCTGCTATATCTACTATGCCTCGACGATGTAGACTAAGTAATAATGATAAATGTTTCTTTTAAACGAGTATTACGAGGAAAATGCATTTCAAGATGGCGTATAATTTATGTTCTACACGTTAGAATACGTTGTTGAAGCACATTTTGCATTTTAAATGGCTCTAACAGACAAGCTCTATGTAAATTACAAGAACTGTAGCAGGTATTTGCTCAATGGTTTAATTATTTATGTGTGTATGTATGTATCTATGTATGTATGTACAGTGGTTAATGTGTGTACTGCTTTAAATATATATAATTATTGTAGGTAAAATATGTCTTACTTATTTATATATTCCGCTTTTAGCTTTGAAGTACATATAATCTACCTTTCAAGATTTAACTTTTTAAGGATACGTTCACATTGTGGAATGTACATATATTTAGGGTTTTGTATCAAAAAGGACGACAAAATCACCACTCACACATTATCTAGAAATTAAACTTACATACATACATAGCTTCACGCTCAATCCCTAGCGGGGTAGTCAGAGAGAACGTAGCGCCAAACGCTGCGGTCTCTGCATACCTCTTTCGCCTCGTCCACTGTCATTAACCTCTTCATACATGCTCTCCGGGTAGTCCTCATGCTTTTTACGTGTACCTCCAGTATCTTCGATACTGTTTTTCGAAAGTCAACCGAGGTCTCTCCTTACCCACTCTTACCACTCACTTTTGCATCGTATATCTTTTTTGCCATTTTTTCGTCACTCATTCTTTCGGCGTGCCCAAACCATCTGAGCACGTTCTTCTTTATTCTTACTGTGACATCCTCGCTAGTAGAGGTACCATCCTGTGTACCTCTTCGTTGCAGTTTCGGTCAGCTAAGCTGACTCCGCCTATCCTTCGAAGAGATCACATCTCCACAGCATTCATCTTTCTTTCATTCTTCTTCTGTAATACCCACGTTTCACTGCCATATAACAGCGTCGGAACCAGAACGCATTGTGTACGGCCAAACGTGCAGCGACGCTGACGTTCTGCCGTCTCAACAACGCAGCTAAGTCACCGTTCATTCTGTTACCGGCAGCAACAGGTCTTTCCTCATCCATTTCGTATCTACCACCTCTATATATATATATATATATATATATATATATATATATATATATATATATATATATATATATATATATATATATATATATATATATATATATATATATATATATATATATATATATATATATATATATATATATATATATATATATATATATATATATATATATATATATATATATATATATATATATATATATATATATATATATATATATATATATATATATATATATATATATATATATATATATATATATACCAACATATAAAAATTTGCTTCACGCTTTATCCTGCTAGTAGTCAGAAGGAACCGCAAAACCTAGCCTAGTGTTAAGACACCCCGGTTTCTGTTTTCCGCCTTTCGAGGTATTGCGTTTTAAATGGCGGAACTCAATATTAAACTAAATCATAGCGGCAAAGCAACAGTTCAATAGAAATACCACAATTATTTTCAAATAGAACGCCTTAAAATACCCTGAAGTAAAAAGAACAGTATAAAATTTTATTAGCGCTAATTACTACTGAAGTTTACAAATTAAAGCAGGTATTTATGCAACAAAATGTATATATATATATATGTTTAAAACTCAACCAAAAATACAACATATTGGTAAAAATAATTTTATAAAATTTGCATATCTCTTTGAAATCAAAGCTCAGAACTCAGCTTTTCCGTTGAATATGCACGAGCTTTTGAAACTAAAACATAAGTGAAGAGTACGTATCTAATTAAAAATGTTTCACGATTTAAAATACTACCTTCATTTATATTTTTGTTGCTATCATAGACCAGAATGACCACACACAGGTATAATTTTTGTTTTTATTTTCCTACTTTGATAGACTAAGTGCAGTGTTGAGTTCCGCAGTATTTTATTACTAAACTACGGTGCAGGTATTCAAACACTTCTCGTCATATCAATTCGATTGAATTTTGAACATATTTTGAATTTTACGCCTCTATATATATAACTACGAGTATTTCATAAATTAATTTCTCAATTAGAATTTCCATCAGTACACACAGTTGATTTGATGGCCGTTGTATTTTAATTTGCACCTCTGTTTGTGGAAGTTTGTTTGCTTTTTGTTCGTGCGATTGACATAGTAAGCGGGCAGTGGCGTTGAAAATAAATTGTAATGGCATATGACGTCATCGTTTATTAATATGAATGCGTCTAATTTTTATGAGTACAAAAAAGCTTACATAATACCTTTGATTATATTTATCTTAAAAAAATGATGACCGTCATGGCATAGAGGCGCAGCTACTGTCCGTAAACGGGACGGTTCGTAGGTTCAATTCCCACGCGGAGTGGATTGATTGTTTCATTACCTTTTTATATTCGCCCTGGCAACTGACAAACGTGGCGTTGAAGCTTGCCACTCAACACGCAAAGCTTCGAAAATCAGAAAGTGGGGGCGAATATCTCAACACTAAATTTCCTAGGCCTAGATTCCGAAATCATGTAAGTTGTTTTTAAATAATTTAAATATTTATTTACAAATTTCTTCTGAGAGGAATATGAACCTACAGCCAAATAATAACAAATCCCTATAAAAATAACATCAAAACTACGATGGCATCAATAAATTGTATTAGTACTAATTAAAAAAATACTCCATAACAAAAGGAGAAGAAATCACTATATTAAAATGATACTGCACGTAAATAACGCAGCATCTGTCCCTGACGTTTTCACGACAGCCGAATTACTTAGAAGATCGTCATATTGGTGTAGGGTGAGATTCAAATTTGATTATCTCATGGCATACTTGGCATTAAGACTTTGCTGACAATGCATAAATAATACAGGATGTTCTCTTGCAGATATTAAGGAAAATTTTATAATTTCTTTATTTCAGCTTTTCTCAATATCCCGTTTTTGATAAGCATATGTATAGTACCGAGATATTCTCCAATTTCAAATATATATATATATATATATATATATATATATATATATATATATATATATATATATATATATATATATATATATATATATATATATATATATATATATATATATATATATATATATATATTACCATTATTTAGTTATATTGACTTAGAAAGTTGATTTTACCTGGATATTTCATATTAATTTCAATGTGAAGTCACTCCTTCGAAAGTAAAGTTAACCACACAATTTCCATACTCCATTAAGTAACGATAATTTTAAGACAAACTTTTTCTCTTCATAAGGGAAATTAGAATGATTTGGTTTAATAAAAACCACCTTTTTGCGCAAATATTGCTGTAAAAATATAAAAATATATTTACTTTTTCAAGATTAGAATAGACAATTTGTGCTAAACTCATTTCAAATGCAGTATTTAGGGGTTTAAGGTCACGTATTGGCAACACTTTCCATCTACACCACGTTAAGATATAAAATATAAAAAATATTAATAGTTTTGTAACATAGTATGTATTATGTGGATAGAAGTAATCCAATTTTAATAGGTAAAGCTTGATAGATATTGAGATATTATTTGATAAGTGGCGGAACTCAACACAATACTCTGTCCACTGACACAGGAAATGAAAATAATACGGAATGAAAATATAACAAAACGTTAGAGGAAAATCTACTACTAAAAAGATACTAACAAAGCTAAAAGTTGTACGATGCAATTAAAGGAAAAGCATTTCGATGCAGTGTGTTGAAAATGTATTGTAATGTAGTAGTATTTCCATGAGACGCAGTTTAAAATCTTGCTGTGTCCAAACATAAAAAAAACATTGTCCTTCACCCAAGTGTGGGGTGGGCACAACTATCTCATTTATAGTCTGACACGCTCCACTAAACCACGTCTACCTAAAAAATTAAAAAAATATACTACAAAAACACTTTACAAAAAGGTAAATACCGTAAATTATTCTCTCCTTATACTTACGACTGAGTATACACAGCACCCTAATTAGAACGACAAAAATGAAACGTCCTCCGAGTCGTACTCACGTATTTTTTGTATACAAAAAATTAGGTTACAAACGAAAACCTAATAAGGTAATTCTAGATATTAGAGTGGCTTAGTGCTATAGTCACTGAACAATAGTTATAAGTACAAATCCAGCTTAGGGAAACTATTATACCTATATAAAATGTTATTCAAAAACATCCGCTTTCCTGTAATATTAAAAAATAATACTTTTCTAAGGATAAAAATATATGTTTGGGTTCTTACTCTTAAGTATGTGCCGTATGAGTACAAAAGGGAAGTCTTAAAGGACCTTAATAAACAAAATTAAAAATATGTAGCTCCATACCTTAATATTCTTCGCTCTGGTAACTAGGCAAAGCGCGGCGTTGAGTTTCGTCACTTAACATGGAATGCCTCGAAATAGACTAACAGCGAGAAACGGAGTGTCTTAACACTAGGTTCCCACGGTTCCTGCGGTTCCCTCTGCCTACCCTGCTTACGGTATAAAGCGTGAAGCTATTAAAATAAAATATTTTAATCTTAGCCTAGTGTTCAGACACTCTTTTCTCTGTTTTCTATTCCAATTCTAGACGTTATATCTTACCAGAGAACAATATTTCATTTTATAACGATAACCTCGATTAATTCAAGTAGAAATAAAATAAAAATATAATATTCCACATACATCAGCAAACCTAGGTAGGTAAGTAGGTAGGTAGCTCATCAATACCTCGTAATCAGGTCATCGCTTACCCTAGCTCCCATCGGTGCTTAATTTACTGTCTCTATTTAGATGGAAATAAAAGAGTAGAGGTATTTAATTGTATATATTTTTGTACTCACTTTTTCTGCTACTTCGTCTATAAGTTCATAACATATACATATAACATAGAATTGTATATGACATATAAGGTTGTGATAGGCGTCTAAAGCAATTTGGAACATATATATATGTATATATTTTAATTTAATATAGTATAATACAGTCTTGCGCTGCACTTGCAAGCGGTGCTGCCGCTGCACGGTTCGCAAGAGGGCACGGGTTCGAATTCCGCTGCGTTCATATTTTTATTCGTTTTCTTTAAGTATTAGTCTATTAGCTTTCGTCAATATTTATAGATTGGTCTATTTAGACTATAGAAAACATAATATTTTTTTTCTTTTGTATCGCTTTTTACACTTCATGACTTTAGTGTATTCAACTAAGACTCCCCTGTTGAAAAAACTTAATAATATTAGTACACATTTTAAGCTCTCTCAAGTATTGGGAGGAAAAAAGCTTAAATTGAAGGTCAACGAAGCCTTCACCTCTATTACCATAATAAGCTTATAATTAACAAATGTTCATATTCCGGCTCTTTTGAATCCACAAACACAAAACAGATTAAATTTAAAAGGTATTTCGAAACTTTGTTGTTTAAAATCAAAAGGATCAAAGTTAAATGAATATAAGTGAGAGGTATAAGCTCGTATACCAAAATACTCACATCGTACTGGTCTTTATATGAAAATATAGAGTTGTGTTATAAAGTTTGTTTGACCCAAAATTATAAAAATTTTACTTAACTATATACTCTACTAAGTACTTGCTATGAAAATAAGCGGGGAAATGTGCGAGTTCGTTTATTTCTATTGATCTAAATTAATGCAAAGCGCCGCGTTGAGTTCCGCCATTCAATACGCAATGCCTTAAAAAAAGAAAAAGGTGGAAAGCGGGGAACGGAGTGTCTTAACACTAAATTTCCACGGCTCCCACGGTTCCCTTAGCTTACTCTACTTTGCGCGGGATAACGCGTGAAGACATCCAAACTAATATAGTATATAGGATAATTATCATATATGTAGATATATAGAAAGGCTACGACGTCATTTTTGTATATTTCATAAAACAATTCTTCTCTTAAAATGAACTTAAATACGTATTAAAAACAATTTATAATTTTCCTATAAAAATTTAACCTTTTTAACTAACATAAGAAAAAATAGAACAAAATTTGTAACTGTGTATAAAACTTTTTTTAAATATAACATGTCATGCTGAGGTAGATATTCACTATACGTGATGATAGTCGTACTTGCCTAACGAGTACCATTACACTGTCTCAAGGTGAGAAGTGAAGAGTGGAGTACCATAGATATAGATATATACATAAATCTTTATGTAATCTGTGGTGGAGAGCGTCAGTATTTTGTAAGGTATGTGAAAAAAACGTGGAAAAAAATCCGTTAAGATATTTAAGAAAATATTGCGTAAATGAGGACCGTCATGATGCAGAGGCGTAACTGCCTGTAAACGCGACAGTTTGTACAGGTTCGATTTTCACTCGGATGGAGAGTTTTTTATTTTCATTTTTTATTCTGGGACTAGGCAAGGCGCGGCGTTGAGTTCCGCCGTTCAACACTAATGGATCTGCCTACACTGCTATAAAGCGTGAAGATAAAAAAGAATTAGAAATTGATTTGAAATGGGTTATTTTGAATAATTTGTTCTTATTTATTAGTTTTTTTTTTTGCTATTTACAAAAGGTGAGACTAATGGGATTCGTGTCATGTGGACACTTCACCACTAGCATACAGTGAAACTATTACTGTCTTACCAAATGCAATATAAAAAATATATTTTCATTTTTTTAGTAGGTGAAGCGATATTTAATAATTAATCTCATAAATAAGCTTCACGTTTATCCCGCTCGTAGCAGGGTAGGTAGAAGGAACCTCAGAAACAGTAGGAACCTTTGCCTTTTGCGTGTTTAGTGGTGGAACTCAACGCCGGACTTTGCCTAGTTGTCAGAGCGAAGAAAATAGAATTTAAGCAAAAGATAGACTATTTCTGATAAGTTGAGTGGAAGTGAAGTTACAAAATCTGCGCCACAGATTATATTTAAATTTCTTCATTTAGATACTCTGTATAGAGCGCGATGTTATGTTCCGCCAACCCACTGTCACTATATATCATTCAGATTAACATTAGACTATGTGCCTTTTATATATATAGCATAAATAATATCGCTTGCCCCCTACCCTAACACAACAAATAAATGTTTAAATGTTTTTGTTTGTTTGTGTTTGTGAACCAGAATTGATATAACTAACTTCTACTTACATACACATGCTAACAATAAGACTAATCTGTATACAGCAAAGAAAATCTATTATTAAAACAATATTGCCCTTTTAGTAGCGAAACTCAACGCCGCACGTTCTCTTAATAGGCTGAAAGTAAACAATTGTATTGTATACCTGAAATGAAATTGGAACCCCCTACCCCATAGCCATAATCTAATTATTGATTACTAATTATGGTTATTATATGTATATTATAATATATAGTATTCAATAATTGAATAAAACAATGCATATATGATATTAATTAAAAATATTACTATGATATTCGTGGAACAGAGGCTCAGCGTCAGCCTGTAAATGCAACGGTTACTGGTAAGAAAAAATGTGGCGTTGAGTACCGCCACTCAACACGCAAAGCCTCGAAAGACGGAAAATGAAAAGTGTCTTAACACCAGGTTCCCACGGTTCTTACGGTTCTCTCTGGCTATCCTTCTATAAGCGGAATAAAGCGAAGCTAAAATAAAGAAGAAGAATATATGACTGTATTTAATATTTATTATTATATTATATAATTATAGGGCCGTCGTGGTGCTGAGGCGTAGCGTCTGCCTGTAAACACGACGGTTTGAGGGTTCGATTCCCACTCGGGGAAAATGGAATTTCCTATTTCCATTTTCTTCACTCTGGAAACTAGGCAAAGCGTGCCGTAGAGTTCCGCCACCCAACACGTAATGCTTCGAAAAAAGGCGGAAAGTGAGGCCAGAGAAAGCAGGAAATAAGCAACTGAGAGTCTTAACGGTTGAATATGGTTTCTGCAGTTCCCTCTGCCTACCCTGCAATATGAGGTATAAAGCGTGAAGCTAAAAAAAATAATTAAATTATAACATATATATTTATATTATTTAATATTATACATTTCTTTTGGTGTCACATAATCTTAAGACACTTCGTTCACATAATCTTAAGACACTTCGTTCCTCGTTTACGTAATTTAGAGCTTTGTCTACTAGAATGCTAAAATTAAAATTAATACACACATGATGGGAATTGAACAAGCAACCGTCGCATTTACAATCAATCGCTGAGCCGTTATACCCTACATTATACTCTATATTAACCAATTGGATTGAGGCCATTGTTATTAAGTTCAACATCGATATGATGTTTTCATTTATTCAGCGGCCGCAACATCATCTGCTAGTGACGCGACGTGCGGTGGAACGTTTGTTCATTTTGACTTTTCTATATTTCATTCGTGATGTGACTACGGGTATTCGAATTTAAATTATTGAATATATTTTAAATGAGTGTATTTTTAATATTTTTATAGATAGAAATATAGAATATTGTGTGTTATTCCAAATATGACAGGCATAGAACATCTAGTTATAAGATATGAGCTGGTTTCCGTGCACGTGCGCTTCGTTTTTCGCCTTATTAACTTAACACCTTTTAAAACTAGTCCAGCGAGAAATCTTTTGTGACTAATAATAGGCGTCATAGAGCATAATTTACTTCGCTATTTTCACAATGTATGGAGGAAATTATTTTTCTAACAAGATTATTTTCATAAATTCAAGTCAAATACCCGGATTTGCAGTCCTACTTTACGTACTTCCCATTGACCCAGACTTATAGATTTTTACATATCCATGTCGTTATGAAGTTCAATAAAGTCTGTCCATCATGCAGTGCAACAGTGAAGTTAGCTACGGAAATTTGTGATCATGGATACACTGGGGGGGCATTCCGTCAATTAGCTTTTTAGAAGGAGTAAGGTGATATATGCACAGTAAATTATGTACATAAATACATAATATCAACATTTTACCTTAATTCTGGCATGATTGAAGTCTATTTAAATAAAACAATTTATACGAATTTACCACGTATATTAACATTTTTTGTAAAACCTGACGTTTCAAACACTTTTTACCCGTGACCACAGACTACTGCAATATACGCGATAAATCCCTTTAAATATTTTTTTAAATGTATAAAAATCGTGAAAATCAAAGAACTTATTATGGTTGAAGACATTTTTTATATTAGAATATGGCACAGGAACAGAAGGGGCACTTGATATTAAGTGCCTCCATCCTCGCCCATAGACAACTACGATCTGGATTCGATGCCAACCAAATACTCAGACCAACCCCCCTTTAAGTGGTTCCCGAACTTTTACTCCTGACGAAACACAGCAGCATAAATATGCATTAATATGTCGACGGTATTCTGTGAAAGCGTGGTAAATGTCCGGTACGAGACTGGCCGTTTTGAGCTACTAATGTGGGTGCAGCTAGGATACAGCAAATACATAGCAAATCGGTACATAGCAAATAAATTGGCAAACTCCTCGCCGCGATTTCTAGATATAAGCAAATTCCCTCAAGATGGCTTTCTACCCAAAACTCATATCACAGTGATATTGTATACACACTACGCCACAAATTAAATTTTAATTTGATACAAAACTTATTTTTAAATAGAAAATATAATACTTGTTAAGTAAACAAACTTCCGAGTTAATACATGCATATATTCAAAAGTGGTAGAACATAAAAACTAAGCCGTCAAACGTTTCATTAAGCGGGAGTACATTTGTGATCGCAGTTCTTTGATCTCTAAGCAACCTTTATACTATATTACGTTGTACTTCGGAAGTATAGTTTAATTAAAGGAGTTTTACATAGAGATTTATATAATGGTAAGAGATTTTGGTAGCATTAAAGAATTTTTGATCGCAATAGGTGCGATTTTCAATTTTATTGGAGAAAATCATCTGTCTATTTTTAAGGAAATTTATATATTGTTTATACAATTTTACATATATACTTTTTTTTACACGATTTTGGTACTTTGTATGTTTAAATTATGTTATATTAATATTTAAATTATGTTATTGCATAAGTAATATTTGTGTTCGTAGCTTAATTTAATTAAAATCTTTAGACCTAAAGCTTTGTCGTAGTAAATAAATGAAAATAATTAGCCTTTCCTAACATTTTCGGAATATAGCAAAACAATCGAATTTAAACTCACAAACTCTCACGTTTATATATAGTAAGAATTAGCTTAGTTTTTTTTTTTCTTTTTTTTTTAGCTTCACGCTTTATCCTGCACATGGCAGGGTAGGCAGAGGGAGCTGCGGGGACCGTGGGAACCTAGTGTTAAGACACCCCGTTGCTTAGACCATGTTTTCTCCGTTCCCGCTTTCCGCCTTTTTCGAGGCATTGCGTGTTGATTGGCGGAACTCAACGCCGCGCTTTGCCTAGTTTGCCAGAGCGAAGAAAATGAAAATAGAAAAATCCATCTTTCTCGACTGGGGATCGAACCCAGAAACCGTCGTAACAGGCAGACGTTGCGCCTCTGCGCCACGACGGCTTAGCTTAATAATGTTACATAACATATTTAGAGCTTTCCATTTTCATTTATAAGTCCATATTAATTTTTAATAGAACCTAAACGAGTACTAGAGTTATACAATTAATATTAATTTGAATATTAGACAATTAATATTAATTTGAATATTGAGACGTCTGCTTCTATATATAGGCATTTTATTATAAATAAAAAAAACTACGGCTTAGTTGTTCATATTTTACTTAGCTACGTGAAAATTAGAATTATAAAAAAATGTTATAGAAATTATAATACCTGACCGTAAATGCAACCGTTTAACCATATGAGCTACGTCTTCCAATTTGGGAGACAGTGAATGTTCGAATCAGCGAATGAACACCCAAAATCTTTTAAATTTGGAAAAGGAGTAACACGCTGTTCACGCCAAACTTCCTACGTGTATCCTGCTACATACGTGAAAATGCGTGAATGCGAAAAAAGAAATAATCGTCAATTATATCAAAAAAAAAAACAAAAGAAAATAGCTAAATAACTTATGGGCAATAGCTGTAACTGTAATAACTGTGTTTAATTTTTTTTACACATTTTATCAGGGTAGGTAGAGAGAATTTAGTTTCAAGATGCTGGTTCTTAGCCTTCTGTCTGAATATAAGGCTAAAACCTACGCTGTTTATAAATCTGCTTCAATTCTGGGGAAAATAATATAAGTTAAGAAGCTTTGCCAAAGCGCGACGTTGAGTTCCATCACTCAACTTGTGGAACGGAGTGTCTTAACACTAAGTTCTTACGGTTTCCTGCGACTTCCTCTGTCTACCCTACCATAACCGGAATAAAGCGTGGAGCTATATAAAAAATAATAGGCGCCTTACATATAATATTATGATATGCCTTACATATAGTGTTATAATATACATATGTAAATAACATTGTCCCACAAACTCTTGGTTACGCCAGTTTAGAGCTTTCCAGGTTTAATAATACCGTATGACCTTAATAATAAAAATAAAGGCAAACACTAAACGAGTTGCTATCATTTTTCAAAGAACACAAAAGAAAACCGGGAGAGAAATACCTACAGCAAATATTCGGGCGCCCCGTCGAATATGGACTTAAGCTTATATTTTTTCCAAGCAAAAGGCTGCTTTGGATGAAAGTTATTTAATAAGTAACGTTTTTAGTCAGAAAATTCGTTGGAGGTAAAAACTTGCGTTTCAACAACACTTTCTAAAGTTTCTTGAATGTTTTGTACCTAATTTCACTGAAAATAGGTTAAAATTTTTGCTCTATTTAAATTTTAAGCCTCTATAGCCGAGGTCAGTTGTAATCTGTGGTTTTTTTACTTCTTTATTACCTTTTGAGTGCGGCTTCGCTTTGTAAGGTCTAATAGAAATAAATAAATAACTTCATGATATTTCCAACATATGGCAGGATTCCTTTTGTCTAGAAGAAACTTAATAACGGAATGTTTTAAACATTCCGTTCTCCATTCTCTGCCCAATTTCGAAACATTGTATATTAAATAGTAAAACTCAATATTGCGCTTTGTCTTGTGACCAAAGTTGTAAAATTAAATATTTCAAGCTGGAATTGAACCCACGATCGTCACGTATACAGTCAGATATGGGTGCTGTGCCGCTACTACACTACGATCAAAAATAAATATTAAAAATAATAATAATATATTAGAACAATATAAATTACCCGCGTGTCTGGTAATGAAGCCTGTGTAAAGTAATATAGCCTCCCTCGGTAAATGGACTATCCAGCGAAAACGAATTTTACAATTCAAAGCAGTTCCTGAGATTAGCGCATTCTTCCATAAAACTCTTTAGCCGTATAATTTTAGTATAGAGTGGACTAATCATTTGTCTTATTGTAAACGATATGATAAGGTTCGATATCCACTCGTGGGAAAATGGTACTCTAAGCCATTAAGTCTATATATATTTTGATATATAAGCTATATTACAATGAACTTTTATGTATTGTAAATCCATCTAGTAGTTTTTATGAGAATCCGGAACAAATATGTCACGAATTTTCATATTTATAATATTACATGTAAATGTGTTTTAAGTCAAGTGAGAAACAGAGTGTCTGAACAGTGGGTTCCTATGGTTCTTGCGGTTTCCTCTGCTATTATGCCTACCCTGTTATGAGCGGGTGAAGCGTGAAGCTTAAAAAATCACGACATTCCAAATACTTAGTTAAATTTAATACATAAAATAATATCAACTAATATTTATTATAATATTAAATATATCTTAAATAATTCACAATATTGTTCATACTGCCATATTTCAACAATGCTTCAGTAAATGGTCAGTATATATGTTACTTGGTATTCTAGGATAGAGTAATTGCTCTCAGTTTCACAGAGACCTAAATCAACCAATTACGTAATAACGCGGGTTAAAACAGCTTTGACTCATATTACCATTATGCTATTTAGAAATTGATATCAAACTTTACAGTAATGCACTTAGGGAATTAGACTGAAAGCGATGGTCAATGCATTTTATTCCCAATCGAGTTTCCATGTATATATATTTGAATTTAGAATATTTCTTTACTTCTAAGATTCCGCCTTTTATTCATAAATTATGATCTAATTATTTATGGTTAAATAAATGAAAAATATATGTACTTTAAATGTTTTTTGCATGTCATCTTTTTTGTTTAATTTTCAAGTACATATATATATATATATATATATATATATATATATATATATATATATATATATATATATATATATATATATATATATATATATATATATATATATATATATATATATATATATATATATATATATATATATATATATATATATATATATATATATATATATATATATATATATATATATATATATATATATATATATATATATATATATATATATATATATATATATATATATGTTTTTAATTTAATATTGCTTTATATATCAAATATGTTAAATTGTATGTATGTCATCACACTCTATTTACAATATTCAATAATTTTGTGATTAAAAAAATAATGTAGCCAAAAACCGAACAAGCAACGCGCCTATTCCTTAGTTCTTAATAATACTTTAAAATATAAAAATAAATAACAAATAGAAAAAGTAAAATAATAACAAATAGAAAAAGTATATACAAGCAGCAAATCCATTGAAACCGCACCCAGTCTGGCCAAATTGGAAAATCATATATAACTGCTTTGAACTCAAAACCACTGCATTAATCTCCACTATCAACAATATCCGCCTGGTAATATAGATGATTTAAATTCATTAATTAAGCTCTTTTAACTACTGTATATCATAAATTACATACAACGCTCGTCTCCCTCATTCCCTTTGGAAGGTAGGTATAAAAATAACTGGAGGGTATCACAATTTGCACACATGGGTGCTGATCAAACATTTACCCAGCGAGGCGTGCGTGAACGCGAGCAAGCGTTGTAGTATGATGTACCTACATCATTTTATTTTTATAAATCGCTTATACTATATGTACATAAATATGTACACATAGTACACATAGTATATGTGGGCGCAAATCAATATACATTTTATGATTTTATTGTTAGAAAGTAATTAGTTATGAAATTAATGTTTAATTATTGAAGTCAGTAAAATCTATTTGTAATGTTAAGTTATTTATGATATTAATTTTGAATATTGAAAAAAATGTCAGCTGTTAAATAAATAAAAGGACTGAATTATCTAATGTGGATAACTTCTGTATTAACTATTGTACGAGAATAAACCAATTGCTACCACTCTGTTATTTTATTCTGAAAAATGGACTCTGAACAACGAAACCCTGGCCTAGCGCCGACATATACATATATATGTATACTATGCGTACAAATATACATATATGTAAAAACATATTTAGAGGACCGTCGTGGCGCAGAGGCGCAACGTCTGCCTGTAACGCGACGGTTTCTGGGTTCGATCCCCAGTCGAGGAAGATGGATTTTTCTATTTCCATTTTCTTCGCTCTGGTAAACTAGGCAAAGCGCGGCGTTAGAGTTCCGCCACTCAACACGCAATGCCTCGAAAACGGCGGAAAGCGGGGACGGAGAAAGCAGGGACTAGGCAACGGAGTATCTTAACACTAGGTTCCCACGGTCCCTGCAGTTCCCTCTGCCTACCCTGCCTTGTGCGGGATAAAGCGTGAAGCTAAAAAAAAAAAAAAAATTATGGTATAAGTCGAAATGTTTTGGCCACAAGTTTTTGTGAATATTTGACACGTCTGGCTTTATTTTATTTTATGCTAACAAATTGTAATTATATAAAAATTTCATTTTTGTAATATTAAATTTTAGATATATAAAAAATATATGTCCAGTATAATAGAAATTAGAAAATTTGGAAAAAAGTTTGTTACATAAAGGCTTTTTACTGCACCACAAAATTCTCTTTTGAAAACAACTATGAATTTAAGGCCTTTGAAATCTATGCTTTGGTCAAGTGACACCAAAAAAAAGTAAAAGCACTTTTCATAGGCACGCTTCTGGCGATCTACACGATGCTTACTTAGTGGCTATTATGTCTTACAGTGTCAGGTAGTCAAAGAAATTTTGTCATAAAATTGCCAAGAATATTAATATATTACTCCTCATATATTTTTCGATTGTGGCAACGTTAAAATTAATTTAACAATTAATAAAATAAATTATTTGTTCTGTATATTAACATTTATGTAACAGATTGATTCCAACAAAATTCCTATAAACCCATCTCTACAACAGTGTTGGGATGATATTACTTGCAGTACCGCCTTTAAAATATGATCTTATATAGCTCTTGTACCAACCGAGCCAAACTCAAAGCCGTCTTACAAACACAGTGACTAACAGAGTCACGCATGCATCCGGATCTATTTCAAAGTTGGAAATCTCGACCCTGACACCCTCTGAATAGCTATTAGTTTACGACTCGACGTACAAGTATGCACATATTTTTAATGATTTTTTTAAAGTGTTAATCCACACTGAGGATAGAAAAAATACTTAAAGAAAACATATAAAAATTTTAACCCGCGCCCTCCTGCGAACCCTGCACGGTTCGCAGGAGGGCGCGGGTTCGAGTCCCGCTGCGTTAAAATTTTATATGTTTTCTTTAAGTAAGTATGCACATCTCATAAGGGTTTTTGTGGTAATGAAATAGACCCTCTAGGACACTATGGACTTTCATGTGTTACGAGAGCTGGCCGCTTTCCTTGCCATACCACTCTTAATAACAAACTGTCGGTCAATGTACCAACTATAGTAGAGCCGTAGGATATCATACATGTAGGCCCTTGGTATGTGTTCATACTATGGCTCCTTTTCGTCTCCGTGAAATCAGTAAGTATGCTAATTCAGCTAGTAGAGCGGCTGTAAAATATATATTTGAAATATCTTCTCCAATTATTTATACTCACTCATCGGCTTTAAAGTCTCAGGTCCGTAGGGTCCTAGTGCAAAATTTTAAAATTAATTACTAAATCATTATTATATTATAAAGTTTGATTGTTTGTGTTTTTTTAAGTTCAAAACAAACAAGATTAATAAAAAATTAAATATAACCTTAAATAAATTTGTAGTAAATAATTCAATTTTATGCTAAAAATACGTTACATAATTTTGACGTCAAACATAACATCTTTCTTTTAGCGTGGGGGATTAAAAACTACAGAAAAAGACTCGAATCTAAAAATTGAATTTTATAAGAGGTGAAATCTAGTGCTATAACACTCCGTTATTTAGCTCGCGAAATGACACGTTGAATAGCAAAACTCAACGCTGCACTGTCTTGTTACCAAAGCAAATAAATAATAATAATTCATTTCCACAATCTCACCCACAGCCGTCGTAGTGTTAAAACACTGTACTCTGCTTTAAAGCAGATAATTTATTAATTTTTAAAAGATAATTTAATTAATTTTTCCTCAATATAAGATAAAACTGCTATTTTATATAGACACCCTACAAGTTATTCATAAATATATATAACAATTGCGGGCCTTTACTGCTATATTAGATACTGTGTAATGAGAACAATAGTTTGAGATACAAATCACTGACGGTCGTATGTTTGAATAACGAGTACTGAAAAAAATAAAGGAAAAAGGCCGGAAAATTGTGTATTCACTGCAACTCCAACCGGATAGACTTTTTATTTTATTTGATAGAAAAAAAAAATCAGGTTGAATTTTGTCAATGAATTTTCTGTTTTTAATTGTTAAAAGATAGAAGTTCCTTAGGTTTACTTTTGGTTATGTGTTTACATTAGTAATGTATGTAGAACTTTCGATTCTAATATATAGAAGTAAACGGTCACCAGAAATAAAACAAAAATTTATAATTAAAAAATTTATCGTCATATATCGCGTATTTTTGTTATTTCCAAGATTTTCCCTGTAAAAGCCCATGTATATATATATATATATATATATATATATATATATATATATATATATATATATATATATATATATATATATATATATATATATATATATATATATATATATATATATATATATATATATATATATATATATATATATATATATATATATATAAATGTGTATGTAACTTTCTGCCTCAATAATTATATCTATATTCTAGTTACATAGTGTGTTTCAACAATCAGCCTAGCGTTAATTAAATATTTGTTAACTGAAGCGTATGCCTTCGAGAGCATAACAAACAATTGGCTGTTATCAACATTCAAATATTCCACATGAATGATAAAATGTTACAACAAAATGGCCGCTTTGTACTACAATAGAGACATAACTAATCAATAGATACAGTTTAACGTTTTACTTGACGATATCCAATAGTTAGCTAGTGTATAACGAGAATTCTTAGAATAATTTATATATGAACGAACTCTTAGTAGCTGCATTAGTGGTTCGAATTCCAGTACTAACAGTTCGTTAATAAATAAATTTTTGTAAGAATTATTTTAATATGATTTGTGTAACAAAAGGAACGTCATTTTAATAACAACTCGATTATCGAATGTAAATTATTGATTACTACATATACTTAAATAAATAAATAAAAATAAATAAATTAAATATTAATATAATCGAATATAAGTACTAAAATATACTGAAAATAATATTTAAGTTTATTTTTTAGATAGCAAGGTAGGCAGAAAGAACCGTAGGAACCGCGTGAACATAGTGTTAAGTCACTCGATCTCTCACTTCTCGCTTTTCGTAGTTTTACGAGAAAGAGAGAGAGTGTCTTTACTCAATGTCGCGCCTGTAAATAGACAGGCTAGAGCAAAGAAAAATGAAAATGAAATATTCATCCTCCCAGAATGGAAATCGAACCCACAATCCGTTTTACAGGCACGCGCTGCACCACTGCGCCACGGTGGTTTTTAATACTAAAATATAATAATAACTAATTAAATATAGTTATGTATAGGTAATTAACTTACTAAGGAATTCTGGTCTTGGGCCGCCACTCAGCACGCAATCTACTACACGCAATCTAAGTCCAAATCGAATCCAACTCTTCAACACTGCATTCACTCGTTCATTTATCAGTTTTTTTTTTACTTTGGACCATTGAAATATTAGTTTTTGTATATAATTTTTGTTAACTTCACGCAACTAATTCTTTAGATGATTTAACGCATTCTTTTTACCTCTCGAAGAACATGTAGAGGTTAGTACAGTGTACGAGGTGAAAGAGATATGCAGGCACCGCAGCTTTTGGCGTTCCGTTCTCTGTGATTCCTCCGCTAGTGTGAAGAATAAAGTGTGAAGTTGGATGTGTGTGTTTGCCTTTGTGTGTGTCTATGTGTGTGTGTGTGTATATGTAAGGGTGTGTGTGTGTGTGTGTGCGTATATGATAACACAATATAGTATTAGTTAGTGTTAAATGGTGGAAGTTGGAAAAGTTACGGACACTATCCCGTTATTCCTACATGTTTTATTTGGAGCGAGATAAAGCGTGAAGCTGTAATCAAGGAGTTAGCCAAGAAGTAGTAAAATATTAGTTAGTCAATTGAAAATATGAAATCCTTGGTCTTTGACTGGTTTCATTTAAATATAGTGCTACAACTAACTCAATTCAGAAATTAAAAACAATTTAATATAAACATATTCTAATAAATAAAACACTTACTTACCCAAGAGGCTTCTTTTTTTATTTTGTCTTCACAGGCTACAATACTGATTATTCCCTGAGGCGATTCCACACAATCCGATTCTCTAATAGGCACTTTGTTCGCGACGTGCTCATTCGTTATGTTGCCTTGGTATAAGTAATCAAATTTAATATGTAATATAATGTTTTTATATTGGTTAAGTTAATTAGAACCCTTCTAAGATAAAAATAACTGAAGGGTTCTTACTAATATAAGCTATGCTACTTGTTTAAAAAATATATCCCGCACATGGCAGGGTAGGCAGAGGGAACTGCAGGGACCGTGGGAACCCAGTGTTAAGACACTCCGTTGCTTATTCCCTGCTTTCTCCGTTTCCGCTTTCCGCCTTTTTCGAGGCATTGCGTGTTGAGTGCCGGAACTTAACGCCGCGCTTTGCCTAGTTTGCCAGAAGAAAATGGAAACAGAAAAATTCATCTTCTCCGACTGGGGATCGAACCCAAAAACCGTCGCGTTACAGGCAGACGTTGCGTCACGACAGTCCTCAAAAAATATATATACACTATATTACTATATACTATATTATTGTATATTTTATTATTATTAATTATATATATATATATATATATATATATATATATATATATATATATATATATATATATATATATATATATATATATATATATATATATATATATATATATATATATATATATATATATATATATATATATA
Source organism: Dione vanillae (assembly GCA_037178615.1). NCBI lineage: Eukaryota > Metazoa > Arthropoda > Insecta > Lepidoptera > Nymphalidae > Dione > Dione vanillae. Next base: position 321,337 of record JAZFAU010000232.1, on the reverse strand, counting down.
TATATATATATTGAAAAATTCACTCCTTTCCCATCTTTTCACTCTTTCCCAAATTCGAGACTCTACATGCTATGTAACGTAACTTAACGCTTTATATTATTTATCAGCTTTGGCCTTATCAAAGCGGTGAAATTAATACATTTATATATCAATATGTACTAGTTCACATATCTTATATATTTTCTCACATCCTATAGAAAGCTATTATGGCGCAGTGTCCCCGCTTTTTGTCGCCGATATATTATAGAGACTGAGTGTTGAGTGGCGTAACTGAACGCCGTGCTTTGTATTCTTACCAAAGATGAACAAAAAACGAAATTAATTTATTCGATACAATGAATTACTTGTAATTAATTACGTAATTATTTGTATTCAACAATCTCCTTTGTGCATTTACACTACGATTACTCCGCTATATAGCTGCAAGTGATAAGAAACAATACAAATAGAAAGTATTGCCGTTAGTAGATTTTAAACCAGGTTTTCCTAAACGTTTACGACAACCCCCAATCGATTCATCCCCACGCCGCCGTTTGGGGCTTTGCATTACACAGTATACAGAACTATATGAATCTTGTCTTAATGAGGAAAACTCGAAAGAAGCTGTTCACTCAGGTCCGGCACGGTGCCTAATAGTTGGGGCAATAACAATACTAGGCGACGCACAGTTTAGAAAACCCTACTTTAAATGCTGGTTGCTTGAACATTGTTATAAATGCAATAGGTTCGATATTGACCCAAAGACTTTTTTGTTCAAAATAAGAAGATACATATTTCGTTGGTTGAATGTCAAATAATTAAAAAAAACGTATTAACGTATACGTATTAACGTATGCTTAATCTTCGTTCGAGATCCGTAACATTTTTTGATATTTTAAAATTACACTAGGTATATTTTAAAGATTGCAATTACAAGTTACATTTATTACCCTAAATATATTTCCAATTTACATTGAAAGCGGAGAATGGAGTGCCTAAGCACTGAGTTCTCTTTGCCTACCCTGCTATGCACGGAAAAACGTGAAAATATAAAACACATCGTATTTAATAATTACATTCTTTTGTTGCCAAAGAAAATATTGTTTATACTGTATTAAAAAAATGCGTTTATATTAAAAAAATGGTCGGTGAAATTTTCTATTATCCACCAACTCGATCCAAAACACCTGTGGTAGACGTATGATAACGGGGGAAATAATTTGATCCCTTGTTCCATAGATTCTTCATAAAAATATATATATAAATTTACATATATATATATATATATATATATATATAAATTTACATATATATATATATGTATGTGCAGTAGGCAGAGAAACCTTTCTCTCAAATTCTTTACATAACATATTGAAATGCGTAACTCAACGCTGTGAACTGGAGCAGTAAAAGAGAAATTAATCATTCCCTCAATACCTCAATCTCGTTACTTCTACAGTACTTACTACATAACGATGGTCCCTTAAATATAATATATTCATGTGAGTAGCTCCTGATTAATGGTTATGACAATGCGAACTAAACATACAAATATTAGTCATGTCTAAGCTATGAGCAACTCGTATTTATGTGCTTTAAAACATTTTCTGTGTTAAATGAACCTGTCACAGATAATGCCAGGCTTATTATGGGTTAGGAATGTTATGATAGTACTTTGTAATTTATTATTTTGTTCCAGCTTTTGTTACAATTTAGTTTGATGTGTAGTTTCAATTTATTTTTATTGACTAATTAATAATATTTGTGTTGTTGTTTTGCTGTTTGTTACTTGTGTGTTTTTTTTTTAGCTTTGCAGGGTAGGCAGAGGGAACTGCAGGAACTATATGAACCTAGTGTTAAGACACCGCTTTCCGCCTTTTTTCGAGACATTGCGTGTTGAGTGGCGGAACTCAACGCCGCGCTTTGCCTAGTTTCCAGAGCGAAGAGTTAAATAGTAATCATTAAAAAGTTTCGCCTTCTTCGCTCATTTCACTCACTGTTATATAAAACATTAAACTTTTGAAGAACAATAATGAATTCCTATTTTATCAACTTACATTGAAATTTCATAACTAAAATTCAAAATTAATGTTGTATTAATATGAACATATAACTATGTAATATAACAGAAAATATATATATTTCTTTAAAATAAGATATAACGCCACATCTACTCTATATGACGTTAGAATTTTAATTTTCATTGCTACATTAAATGCAATTTCCCACAGTAAATAGAAACTTGAAAAGTTTATGAAAGTGCAAACTGTTAACAAACCGTTCAGGCAGAAGTTTCAAAAAGCAAAAGTTAGCGGTAGCAAAGCTTTTGAGATATTAATTATATCTTCACTACCCACTTCCATACTTCATTCTTAATGTATATTCTTATAAAACGTTCTTGAATGTTGTTTTTTTGTACCGAGAGAGCTCATTGAAAAATTTTCTTCTTCTTAATGATGCGTCTACTTAGGATCTAAGTGTTATTGCCGTTATACCGCTATATAAATATATATTTTAAAATAAAAATAAATATATATATATATATATATATATATATATATATATATATATATATATATATATATATATATATATAAGGAGATGAAACGCGGCGTTGAGCACCGCACTGTTTGCTTATATTTTAGTGTCATTTAAATTAAATTCGAGCGTTAAGCACCACCTCTCTCAACTAGATCCTCTTTGCCTAACAAACGGCATGAATATTTGGAAATGAAACAAAATATTCAGAAATTTTCTTTTTAAGCAATTTCTAGAAAAATTGTAAGTAAAAACTTCATACAGAAATAACTTTAACAATGTCGCTCTGTCTCATTTTACAACTCTAGTCTAGTCTAGTAGTACAACAAGTCAACAATACAATGGAACGTTCACGGAATACGACTTATTAAAGTTACTCGCAGTGTAAATGAGAACTAGGAGGGGAACAATTTATAAACTGTTCTGGTTAGAAAATTTAAATTAAAATAATATCTACAAGTGATCCAGTAACGCCAGACATAAACTTTAACTTGAAATAAACGTTTATAAATTTATTATTAATAATAATATAACAATTAATTCCAAAAAGCTTAGCTAACCTAATAAAACAAGAAGTATATTTATATGTATATATATATATATATATATATATATATATATATATATATATATATATATATATATATATATATATATATATATATATATATATATATATATATATATATATATATATATATATATATATATATATATATATATATATATATATATATATATATATATATATATATATATATATATATATATATATATATATATATATATATATATATATATATATATATATATATATATATATATATATATATATATATATATATATATATATATATATATATATATATATATATATATATATATATATATATATATATATATACTTACATACATAAACACTTCACACGACGTAAGATTCTGAATCGCATTTATAAAATTTCATTCTTTTTTCTTTTCTTTTCAACCGGCATTGCACGTGCGTGCCGATTCTTTAACTATGCCCATTTGAGCCCCTCTATTACTTTTGCCCGTGACATTCTTGCAAAGCGAGACTTTTTTAAAACTTTTATATATACATATATTTTTATATATTCATGGGGACGGAGTGAGCAGGAACTAAATAACGGAGTGTCTTAACACTAGGTTCTTATGGTTTCTGCAGTTTCCTCTGCCTACCTTGCCATGTGCGGGATAAAGCGTGAAGCTAAAATATATATATATATATATATATATATATATATATATATATATATATATATATATATATATATATATATATATATATATATATATATATATATATATATATATATATATATATATAATATATATATATATATATATATATATATATATATATATATATATATATATATATATATATATATATATATATATATATATATATATATATATATATATATATATATATATGTATATATATATATATATATATATATATATATATATATATATATATATATATGTATATATATATATATATATATATATATATATATATATATATATATATATATATATATATATATATATATATATATATATATATATATATATATATATACATAATATATTTATTATGACACTTTTATTTTATTTTTATATTTTATATTACTTAGGTGTTATTCTGTCGTTTTAAAATATATCTAACGTGAACAAAGCTGAATAAAAATCAAAATAAACATTAAAAAAAAATTAAAAGCCCTCGTACTGTAAGTAAAAATTTCATACAGAAATAACTTTAACAATGTCGCTCTGTCTCATTTTACAACTCTAGTGTAGTCTAGTAGTACAACAAGTCAACAATACAATGGAACGTTCACGGAATACGACTTATTAAAGTTACTCGCAGTGTAAATGAGAACTAGGAGGCGAACAATTTATAAACTGTTCTGGTTAGAAAATTTAAATTAAAATAATATCTACAAGTGATCCAGTAACGCCAGACATAAACTTTAACTTGAAATAAACGTTTATAAATTTATTATTAATAATAATATAACAATTAATTCCAAAAAGCTTAGCTAACCTAATAAAACAAGAAGTATATTTATATGTATATATATATATATATATATATATATATATATATATATATATATATATATATATATATATATATATATATATATATATATATATATATATATATATATATATATATATATATATATATATATATATATATATATATATATATATATATATATATATATATATATATATATATATATATATATATATATATATATATATATATATATATATATATATATATATATATATATATATATATATATATATATATATATATATATATATATATATATATATATACTTACATACATAAACACTTCACACGACGTAAGATTCTGAATCGCATTTATAAAATTTCATTCTTTTTTCTTTTCTTTTCAACCGGCATTGCACGTGCGTGCCGATTCTTTAACTATGCCCATTTGAGCCCCTCTATTACTTTTGCCCGTGACATTCTTGCAAAGCGAGACTTTTTTAAAACTTTTTATATATACATATATTTTTATATATTCATGGGGACGGAGTGAGCAGGAACTAAATAACGGAGTGTCTTAACACTAGGTTCTTATGGTTTCTGCAGTTTCCTCTGCCTACCTTGCCATGTGCGGGATAAAGCGTGAAGCTAAAATATATATATATATATATATATATATATATATATATATATATATATATATATATATATATATATATATATATATATATATATATATATATATATATATATATATATATATATATATATATATATATATATATATATATATATGTATTATATATATATATATATATATATATATATATATATATATATATATATATATATATATATATATATATATATATATATATATATATATATATATATATATATATATATATATATATATATATATATATATATATATATATATATATATATATATATATATATATATATATATATATATATATACATAATATATTTATTATGACACTTTTATTTTATTTTGATATTTTATATTACTTAGGTGTTATTCTGTCGTTTTAAAATATATCTAACGTGAACAAAGCTGAATAAAAATCAAAATAAACATTAAAAAAAAATTAAAAGCCCTCGTTACACTCGATTTCCAGTCTTATTTTGGCCAGAACTAGGCTTGAATTACCATATATACAAGTAAAGCTCCTATTATCCAACCTAATTATACCTTATCTGACACTTGTTTGACCAATCGTGCGTAGATAATGTGCTACATGACCTGTAACCTTTTCATATATACATATGTATATATTTAATTTGCAGTCAGTTCTAGTATTATTTACTTATAATAAAACTGAATAGAATAGCATATACTTTAAGTAAGAAATAAAAACATCGAAATAAGGCAGAGAACCCTCGTGGCGTAGAGGGGTAGCGTCTACCTGTAAACGTGAAGGTTAGTGAGTTCGATTCCCACTTGAAGAAGATAAATTTTGTCATTTCCATTTTTTCGCTTTGTCAACTAATCAAACTGTCGCGTTTAGTCCCGCTATATTTATAACTCCGTGATTTTTTGTTTTTTTTTAATTTTCTTTAACGTTTAGTGTTTGTTGAGTTAAGGTATTCAATGTTTAATCGGCTTTTAAATAAAAGACTGTGTTTTGAGCGATGTAACTCAAACTGGATTTTATTTTAGAAAATAGTTTTTTAATTTATTCTCAAAGTTGCGAACCATATGCATTTTCAATATATGTAAATCAATTAAATCGACCCTCATTGTTTACCAACTACCATTACCCGTTCTACCAAATAAAAATTATCTTCAAGGAGAAAAATAAACTGTCACCAGAGAAAAATTAAATTTAAAAAGTCCTAGCTAAATGAAAAATTATTACAACTTTGAACGTTAAGCGAAAACATCTAATGACTTTCAGAAATGAGAATTTATTTTAATCTTATGCATTTATCATAATACTCTACTACAAGGCCTGTCTAGAACTATCATTTATTTAATTCTAGAACGTACTTCATTTCAATTATAAAGCTAGCTAACTTTCATGTACATTTCGGAAGCTTTAGGCTGGATATCAAGCAAAACAAGGTACATACAACATGAAATGCTCAGTATTTCTTGGTGTAGGTGCCTCGTCTTGTTTCCTATTATATTATCAATCACAATATAGAAGAGGGAATCGCAAGACCCTTGGAAATCTGGAGTTACTCTCCTTTCCGCCGTTTCTAGGCATTATGTGTTGAGTTGCGGAAGTCAACGCTACCCTTTTTCCTATTTGCCATCTAAAAGCGGGATACGGAGTGAAATTTTAACAAAAACCAAAAACAAACAATATGATTAACTTACCTAAGAATAGTTTTTTACAAGTTATGAGCAATATTCAATGGTGACTAAAAGCTTAAGATACGGCAGCCTAAGTAAAGCTTTCAACATACATGCTTCAAAGATATAGCCTGAAAAATTTCAGATTTTTATTTGCCCTAAAAATTCCCTATCTACCAAAATTAATCGACGTCAAATCCTTTTAAGATTCGTTCTAGATATAAAATGATAACAGCTTTAGTCATAACGCTAAATTTTAAAGAACTATAGAAACTAAATTCCACTATACAAAACGTATCAAAATTGCCAAAAATTTGCAAAATTCAATTGAAATACTCTTTATACTATCTGTTGTAGCTATGAAGAATGTGGATATTGAATAATATTTTATAATAAAAACGAGTATAAAATAAGGCACAGTGGTACAGTGAATGTATGTCGAGTGGCATCCACTCTCACCCCGCAATACGAAAGGCCTGGCAAAGAGCAGCTTTGTTCCTATCGTTCCTATAGAGTAGGATCATACGTACTATGTACATATATTGATATTTTCTCCTAAGGAAAAAGTCTTTCCAATTTAGAGATCCTTATAGAGCTTTTACTTCAAAACAAAAGATATAAGTTAGGTGACAAAACTTAAGCATAGTAGCTAACGTCTGAAAGTTTTGGTTTCTTCTGTACACCTTGGTTTCTTTTTTTAGTTGGCTTTATTTTTTTTTTCAATGATTTTATTTATTATTTTAAATAGAATTATAAATACTTATGTTAAGACTATAGTCATCTGTTCATAATTTACCAGATTCTTAGATATTTTGGTAAATGCGGACTCATTTAAACTTTGGAAACTAACCAAAGCGTATCATTTTAATCGAGTTTTTAAGATCCACAATGTCTTTTAAAAACGGGACGCGGGAAACTGTATTTCTTAACACTCTGTTGCCTCTAACAATGCTCTTAATCGTAAAGTTAAAGTTGATGCAGTACCAAGTCAATTATCTAGAATAGATCTAGTTCAATCAATCGTAGAAAAGTTTAATTGTTATTTCGAGGTATATTACTCTATACAGCAATAAAAAACAGTACACTGTTAAAAGTCATTAGTATAAATGAAATATGAATAAAATACGTATATACGAGTATATTTCATATATATATTTCAGGGTATAATTACAAAAAATACACATTAAAAATAAAAAGCGAAGAATGCACATCTTAGCTTAAAAGGATACAAATTATTTTAAATATTCTGACTCATTTGAACATTACTTTAACTGAATATGTTAAATATAATTTTATCAAAATGGATGTAAATATCAAAAGTCGTTTCAAATGAAAAAGCTTTTGACGTTGGTTTTTAGGCATAATTGTTAGTCTCAAACATCTGAGCCCGCGAAGTTCACTTAAGTAATATATATATATATATATATATATATATATATATATATATATATATATATATATATATATATATATATATATATATATATATATATATATATATATATATATATATATATATATATATATATATATATATATATATATATATATATATATATATATATATATATATATATATATATATATCGCTGTTTTCCTCACATAGCAACAAAAGGCAGAGTGAACCTATAGCTAAGATAATCCACTGTCGAATTTTTTTGAGACTTTTGTGTGTGAAGTTATATATAGTATACATATTTATAGCTGAATTCACACTTATTATCGTCACAATAGCAAAATAAATATAATTCAATCTCCCCACATTGGAATCAAACCCACAACCATTGTCTTTACAATCAGACACTGTTTTCTCCACGACAGCCCAAATAATTTAAGTATTAATGTAAGTAATATTACATAATGCTTTCCAAAGAGCTTTTTAATACACATAAGCGCACATATTTAAAGCTTTATTTGTTTTCACACATCTTCATCTTTGGTACAAAAATAAACTTTTCATATCATTATTTCTTTACACGCACAAGTACAATAAAAGAAGAAATAGGTTGCTATAGGGTATTACAAAGTTTCGATTTCATAATAAAATAATATACTAAAATACTTCTATCCTTCGCTTCGCTTCACTTTGCTTCGATTCGCTTCACTTCGCTTCGATTCGCTTCGCTTCTCTTCTTCTGAGTGACATAATTCTATGTGGGTGGCTTATCTTCTTACAATTCAAGCTTGTTCAATGGAGGGCATTTTCCACCAGTCGATGCTCATTCCCTAGATATTAAGCGTCGTAGCTGGTCGGAAAATACTGTTTTTGGTATGTCATTTTACGTTTAATTGTATAAAAAGACAAAATCATGCGATACAAAATTAAAAAAAAAAAACAATATGTGATAAAAAAATTGGCAAAACATTGATAATTTTCAATTATTTAAAAATTTATGTTTGGTCATATTTGCAACTCTACCCACATTAAATATTATGTATAATCCCATAATTCTGACAAGGGTTAATGGGTTTGACCAACCCTTACATTGATTATTAACTCGATATCGTTAACTTTATAATTTCCAAATAAACTAAATTTGTTAAATTTTGATCAATCATTTACATATATGTACATAGTATAGTAGTAGCATAGTAGTATAGTATAGTAGTATAGTATAGTAGTAGTATAGTAGTAGTAGTAGTATATCTTCACACTTTATCCTGCACATGGCAGGGTAGGCAAAGGGAACTGCAGGAACCATACGAACTTATTGTTAAGACACTCCGTTACTTAGTCCCTGCTTACTCCGTCCCCGCTGTCCGCCGTTTTCGAGGCATTGCGTGTTGAGTGGCGGAACTCAACGCCGCGCTTTGCCTTAGTTGCCAGAGCGAAGAAAATGGAAATAGAAAAATCCATCTTCCCCGACTGGGGAGCGAACCCAGAAACCGTAGCGTTACAGGCAGACGTTGCGCCTCTGCGCCACGACGGTCCTCATATATGTACATATTTTATATATTATTGACATATATCTATATTTTTATCCGCCACTCAACACGCAATGCCTCGAAAAAAGGCAGAAAGCAGGGATGGAGAAAGCAGGGACTAAGCAAAGGAAGGTCTTAACACTAGGTTCCCACGGTCCCTGAAGTTCCGTCTGCCTAACCTGCCATGTGCGGGATAAAGCGTGAAGCTAAAAAAAAAAAATATATATATATATTTATTGAAGTGCTCGCTTCAGTCTACTTCAAGAGTATCATTGTGTCATAATAATTTTTGAATTGTAAATTTTTGACAATTAAAAAAAAAGAAATAAACAAAGTCCCGCTGAGTTTCTTGCGCCGGTTCCTCTCAGGTCTGAGGCATTAACTTTAGCGAACCGGCGGTAATGTTTTTGACGTTCAAAAAGTGAAGCATGTAACTGACAACTAATCTGATGATAAACAAAAAACGAAAGATCTAGACCCTGGACTTAGATCTTTATTCCACCTGCTTTTTGTGTGAAATATTAAACATATACATATATACGTATGTTATAAGCATTTTCAGCGTTGAAATCTCAGGTCCATGGGGTCCAACTGCTAAATATTTGTTGAAACAATGTCGGAACGGTTGATCAACCATTCTGGTGATTCAAAAACGGGCAATGTTCTGTCTTAACATATCAGCATTTAGCGAAAATAAAAGAAATGCTGCCAGCGTGGTTCCTTACCGCCTGACCCTAACATTTTGGATACTTTTTATTTATATATATTTTAGGTTAGTTTCTCTACAATCACAAAAAAGTGTGTACAAACAAAAAGTATTGTACCAATCATTAAAAAAAAACCTTTATGGACTTTTTTTTGTTATTTATCCTAAATATTTCAACCTAGGTCTAAGAAAAAATGACAGGTAAAAAAGATAACGTAGCTTTTGACATTACGTTCTCTCTGACTACTCCGTTTGTGATAAGATTTGATAATATTTTTATTGATTTAATATCTTAATTTTAATTGACCGTCGTGGTACAGAGACGCAGCGTCTGCCTGTCTTTAAACTTGGACGATTTATAGGTTCAATTCCCACTTGGAGAAGATGGATTTTTCTGCCACTCAACACGCAACACCTCTAAAAGGCGGAAAGCGGAGAACGGTGCCTTAAAACTAGGTTCCTACGGTCCCTGCGGTTTCCTCTGCCTACCCTGCTGAGGACGGGAAGCGCTAAGCTAAAAATATATATATGTTTATTTGCTTCATAGTAAATATAACTTATAATTAAAACAAACTTACTTCAAACCTATTTTAGAGACTTGCAATGTAGCCTAGTATAGGCTTAAAGTGCAAGCATATAAAGGTGCATAAATTGATATGACAGGTTATTCAGTATATTCTGCTGTATATTACAAAATATATAACAATTATAATATAGTATTGCAGTATCCAGCATATTTCGTTCAAAGAGACTTTAGTGGCAAGACAATTCTTTTCGTTTCGTTTTCATTCGTTCTACGTCCTTCATCAGATTTGTGCAATAAGTGACGGATCTCAACGCTACAACTTGTCTTATATTATATATATAGCTTCAACATATCCATAATGTCGTCATACGAAAAAATTTAAACACATATACACATAGAGATACATACATATTATGTACAAGCCTACCTTATAAAAATATTTAAAATTTTACTAAAATAAAGGAATAGACTAAATCATGGTTCCACACGCACGTGACTGAACCCTAAGTCTACGTGTTCAAGCTCCAGTCTAAATTTACTATACGTATTTAAAATTACCTTTTTGAAATATGAAAGGAACCTTTTATAAGGCTTAACGGCCGCTCAAATGGGCTGTATACTTACGACTAGGTAGTATATATCATAATTTAAAAATATATATTTTTTAAATTATACGTGTAGAGCAAAAGTACAGCAATTTAAAAGAAAAGTATGAATACAGTAGAGACTCGTTTATCCGGCCCTCAGTTATATGGATTCGCGATTATCCAGACTACAGGCCAATTGCCTTAAATGACAAATGACAATTACCAAATATTTTCAGTCAAATTTCGTTAATATGTACTAGTTGTTTTTAATAAAGGTATTATACATATGTATGCTCAAACTTGAGGACCGTTGTGGCGCAAAGGCGTAAGCGTCTGCCTGTAAACGCGACGGTTTCTGGGTTCAATTCCCACTCGAGGAAAATGGATTTTTCTATTTCCATTTTTTTCCCTCTGGCAACTAGGCAAAGTGCGGCGTTGAGTTCCGCCACTCAACACGCAATGCCTCGAAAAAGGCAGAAAGTAGGGACGGAAAAAAGCAGGGACTAAAGCAACGGAGCGTCTTAACACTAGGTTCATATGGTTCCTGCAGTTCCCTCTGTCTATCCTGCCATGTGCGGGATAAAACGTGAAGCTAAAAAAACAAAGTAAACATAAAAATATCCAAAGTATTTTATCTCAACTAGGGTTTCTGTCTCTGAGAGAGAGTCTTATTTTCTCTGTGATATGTCTATAAATGTCATAATCTTATTTATTTATACTATAGTTTTTCACATTTAATTTCATAATTGAAAAAAAGTCTTAAGTTTAAGTAAGTTATTTTTTATTACATTGGCTTAAGTAATTATTTCTTTGTCCGCTCCAATAAAATATCGATGAGATTATTTGAATTAAACTTTTAATTGACCCCTACACGTTCTAGAGGTTTTCACAGAGGAGAGAAAAAGATACAGGAAAAGCTATTTTTTTAACGACGCTTTATATTAAAAACAAAGCAAAAATAACACGTAATTATATATAAGCGGCTATTATTAGTGTCAATCTCACTGTTTTTCGCTATAATTAAACATAGAAACCAGTTTACAATATTGCCCTCTATTCAACCAAAAATATGCATATGGAATCATTCAAAGTATTCAAAGCAACATGTTGACCGTAAATTTAATTAAAGCCCCTTAATACCGCATATTTGCACTTACCGAGGGCTTACCCTCTAATGAATGTAGTATAACCGAGAAACCACGAAATTCTTACCATACAGCTATGTATACGTAATTTGTATACACTAGCCTAATTTCAGTTGTAACCCATTAACACCTTGTACTGCATAGCTGTTGCCTTGATTTAGAAATTTTGAGTTATAAGAGAAAGCACATTATAGAAACATTAGTTTCTTTAAAAAAATCATTATTATCGTCCATCATGAGGAGCGTCGTGGCGAAGAGGTGCAATCAGCCTTTAAACACGACAGTTTGTGGGTTCAATTCTCACTTAGATAAATGGATTATTTTCATTTAACTTTATTACGCTCTGGTAACTAGGCAAGCTTTGAGTTCCGCCACTCATACACTAATTCTCCGAAAGGCGGAAATCGAGGAATGGAATGTTTTAACATTAGGTTTCCGCGGTTTCCTCTGCCTACCCTGCTATTAGAGGGATAAAGCGTGAAGCTATAAAAAGTATAAACAGCGAGCGAGCGAGCGAAGCGATATCCTATAGATTTTCTTAATAAATTTATAATATGTCATATTTACTATTTTAAAATAAAGCTTTCTCTATTTTAGTTTTTGTTATAAGAATATATATAAATACTTTAAACTTACATAGTCCCTTCAGTTCAGATGTTTGTGTAACATTTCAAAAAATTGCTTCAATCTGAATCGTGCATGGCCAGGAATAACCTTCGCGGTCGAATCACAATTAAGATACACTATTCTTTTAATTTCAACCCAATTTTAGAGATTATTTTGCGTTTTAAGCGCGGCGTTGAGTTCCGCCACTCAACACGCAATGCCTCGAAAACGGCGGAAAGTGGGGACGGAGTAAGCAGGGACTAAGTAACGGAGTGTCTTAACACTAGGTTCGTTTGGTTCCTGCAGTTCCCTCTGCCTACCCTGCAATATGCGGGATAAAGCGTGAAGTTAAAAAAAAAATTGCGTATTTAAAAAATCCAGTTACAGACATTCTAATTTTAAAGTTAATGCGTTATTTTAATTTTTAAGATTAATGGGTGCATAAATTCCAATTTCAGAGATAATCTGTGCTCAAACAATGTTTTCATAATGTAGATGACAGACCTACCTAATTATATATAATAAAATAAAAGCTTATAAGAACAGAAATCAGCTGAGTTTAAACTGCCTTTATTTCAGTAAACACGTTCAACGTTATCGATTCGATGTCAAACGTACATATATCTGTCGGGTCACGGCCTAATTCATATTTCTATTAATAATCATTCGATATTAGAAAAATAACACGTAACATAACGTTATATCACGTTAACAAGTAAAAAACAGGAAAAAGGATTGTCTGTTCTTCCAAATTCAAGGGGAAGATGGATTTTTCATTTCCATTTTCTATTTTGGGCTAGGCAAAGTGCGGCGTTGAGTTCCGCCACTCGCAATGCTTCGACAAACGTGGAAAACCGGAAATCGAGTGACTTAACACTAGGTTCCCTCTGTATACTCTGCTATGTGCGTGATAAAGCGTGTACTTATATAAAAAAAAAACTCGTTCCCCAAGTGGGGATCGAACTAACGACCGTCGTTTACAAGGCTACATAATGAATCATAATATTATTATAACTTGATTCACAACAAAGTTGTCGGTCAAAAACATATCCTGAATAGGAAAACGGTACACTGAGTGCCATTCAGAAAGAACGGAACGAATTTTTAATGACTCGTCAACATCAGAGGCTTCTCAAATTAACGGATCCGTCTAAACTTATATTTACATTTTTAAATTAATGAATGTAAGTTAAATGAATTTTATGAAATAATGATAGTTTACGTATTTAAATTTCTTGAACATTTAATATTATTTAGAAAACGTATTGGTACTTAGATTTTGTTTATAGCTAGGGGTGTCTAATTTAATGTATTTATAAACGCTGAAAAGCATCCACTCCTAGGAAACTTTGTTGTGTGAGAGAATATACGAAAATGAATATTACTGTAGAAAAATATACATACATAAGTTTACAAACATAAGATATATATAAACATAACATATAAATATACGTGTATGTAAATTTTCAATATGGTAAATAAATTTCTTCTGAAAAACTAAAATTTTAATATATCATATATTTTTAATAATTTTAATATATCATATATTTTTAATAATTTTAATATATCCAAGAGTACGTGAATTCGAATCACAGTGTCACACGCAACATCGTGTCTTGAACATCGTTCTAGCCAGTAAGTCGTAGAAGTTTTAACGTTAAGTAACGTAGCCTTCGTTGAAATTCTTATGTGCTACATGTTTTTTTCTTAGTATGAAATAACACTTAATAATAATCTAATTTGGGTCATTACTCCCCTCTCCATAGAATTATGAGAGCCTATAATTCAATAAGCGGAGACAATGATTTGGATATTTTCCTTAATATGAAAAAATTTCAAAATAAAATTTTAACTATAATTACTCAAAATTGTTAGTTCAGATAGTTTAATTGTGTTCTTATCTTTATTTTAATTTATTGATGTTCTTTAATAATCTTTAATTAGCATTTTTTAAATTCTTTTTGTTGTCGCTTATCTTTTATTTTGTGCATGCTGTTATCACCTATAAGTAAGATACCACTAGTTTTAATTTTTATTCATGTTTCTGGATTAGTGTGTATTTTGTTGGTGGTCTAATAAATAAATAAACACTTTAAAAGTATTAAATTACACCTTTCAAAATTAAATATTGTGAAGAAATGTTTTTTAAAGGATTTTTTTTAAAAATCTCTAAAGAAATTTGTATTGTACTATTATTGACATCTTCTGTTTATATCAGTTACTGCTTTATATTTCTGGAAAGTAAATCTGCTCAACATACACGTAACACACAGTATAAAAATATTAGATAGATTAAATAAAAAATAACTTTAAATTAAAAAATATATTTTGAAAAATAACTCTTAAAAAGGGCTAGACCGATTTTACTAGGAAAAGCTTGGAACCTCCGAAGAAAACTAGCTTTCGAACGAATGAAGAATTCAATCCAACATTTAACAAATATAATGCCACAGCTAAACACAATAAAAACCAAAACCTGTATATGCAAATAACATTGAAATATTTTTTTTAGGCAGAGGGAACTGCAGGGACCGTGGGAACCTAGTGTTAAAACACTCCGTTGCTTAGTCCCTGCTTTCTCCGTCCCCGCTTTCTGCCTTTTTCCTGGCATTGCGGAACTCAACGCCGCGCTTCGCCTAGTTTGCCAGAGCGAAGAAAATGGAAATAGAAATCCATCTTCCCCGATTGGGGATCGAACCCAGAAACCAATAGTAAAAGAATATTGAAAATTCATTTCACAATTTCCCCCAAAAAAAAAAAGATAGGTTTCAACTGATATTTTTGTATCACGTTAAGATAAATTTCTTAAATAATAAGCGAGGCCGTTACAATACATATTGTGTTACATTTCATTTCTTGGGACGACATTGATTGATGGCGAGGCGATCAATTGGTTTTGTTATCGGTCATCCAGATTGCAAAATACTCGCAGGTTATTTATTTTGCGTGTATTGAAACGTCTTGTTTGACGTTTTTCTAATAAATATTGCCTATTTTTTATAACTGCTGGTTTTGTAGAACTTTTTGAAAAAAAAAACATCATTTACTCTAACTGAGAAGAAAGAAATCCTGGGATATATTTTGATTCTTAAACTAAGCAGGAATCGAACCTAAATCAACCTGTAACTAAAAAGGATTCACTTGTACAAAACAAATCGGATCGGATTATTTCCCAATTAGGTCTTCAGAAAGTGCAAGTTAATAAAGTTGATAAATTTAAATTAAAAAATTATAAATAAAATAAATAAATTAAATTATTATTATTATTATTTTATTTATTAAATAGTTAAAAGCAAGAAATAAGCTAAAGATACAAGCTTTTAATTGGCGAATATCTATTACAATTTTCTGCCGTATTTATTTATTTATTTAAGCAGTCAAATATCATTTCAAAAAAGCATTTTCCAGGTTTTCATTGCTAGAAAGGATGCCCAAAATCAATTAGACGAGGCAAATGTTTTACAATATAAGATTAAAACGAGACATAACACCTCTAAATGTTCCCGTAAATGTATCCCCAATATTTATTGTAATATCACTTTGTTACTTTACGTTCTTGAGAAAATATTACCGTACATTCTCCTTTGTGTGTTCTGCATTCAACGTGACATTGGCGAAGTGAATTGTGCTCAACTGGCACGCTCGAAATGCCATTAATAAAGAAGAAGAAGAAGAAGAAGAGAAAATATTTTTGACAGTTGAACAGACGGCAACAAAGTGAAATCCTGCACTCCACTTTGTATGTTGCATTCAAAATACGGAACAAAAAGGAGATCGAACCTCAATATTAATTATAAGCTATCTCTGTCTAACACTGTAAAAAAAGCGAAAATTATTAAAGGACCGTCGTGGCGCAGAGGCGCAACGTCTGCCTGTAACGCGACGGTTACTGGATTCGATCCCTAGTCGGGGAAGATGGAATTTTTCTATTTCCATTTTCTTCGCTCTGGCAAACTAGGCAAAGCGCGGCGTTGAGTTCCGCCACTCAACACGCAATGCCTCGAAAACGGCGGAAAGCGGGGACGAAGTAAGCAGGGGCTAAGCAACGGAGTGTCTTAACACTAGGTTCCCACGGTCCCAGCAGTTCCCTCTGCCTACCCTGCCTTGTGCGGGATAAAGCGTGAAGATAAAAAAAAAAAAAAAAAAAATTATCAAATGATAAGAAAAAGTTACCTTTTCTTTGTTTATTTTTTGAAATAACAACATAGATACTTATTATATATAATAGGCGCTGCGACCCGAACGAGATTTTTTGTTGAAATCTCCATTTTCCTCAAGATAAGAGCAGCTTTGTTTCATCGAATAAGTGAATGGACCATCTTGGGTAATAGGATTGTATTTTCACCCGGTCTTTTATAAAAGACCGTATGTAACGTTTATTTGAGAATATTTAACTAACTATTTTTTTTCTTTTGGTAAGGTAGAAAATGAACGAATGCAAGGACATTTCTTTCTCCACTCTCCTTCCTTGTCGTTATATAAATAAAATTGTAGTATCTGTTAGCAATTAATGTAAACACAAAATAATATTAAAGAACCAAACATTTTTCTGTTGAACTATAAATATTTTTAATGAATAACTGAACAGGCAGGCGCAACGTCTGCCTGTAACGCGACGGTTACTGGGTTTGATCCCCAGTCGGAGAAGATGGATTTTTCTATTTCCATTTTCTTCGCTCTGGTAAACTAGGCAAAGCGCGGCGTTGAGTTCCGCCACTCAACACGCAATGCCTCGAAAACGGCGGAAAGAGGGGACAGAGAAATCAGGGACTGAGCAACGGAGTGTCTTAACACTAGGTTCCCACGGTCCCTGCAGTTCCCTCTGCCTACCCTGCCTTGTGCGGGATAAAGCGTGAAGCTAAAAAAAAAAAAAAAAAAAAATACTAGGTGTTTACTTTAAAACAGAAAGACCCTCGTGGCACAGCAGCACAGCGTCTACTTGTAAACGTAACGGATTGTCGGTTCGAAATAAAATTAAAAAAAAATAAAATCGTTATTATTAAAAGAAATGAATAATAAGCTATTTTTAATTTCATTCACTCTAGTAATAATATGACACGGTGTTGAGTTCCGCTTCTTAACACAAAGTCTGGAAGGCAAACTGCGAAATGTTTTTACATTTCAAAGTAAACAAGTAAACAAGTAAAGCTAAAAAGATAGTTATAAATATAGTGTTTAATATACCTGAATTTAAATATGATCTATTAAATCAAGGAAATAAAAATAGTTTAAATAAGGTAGGCAGTGAGTGAGTCAAAACACTCCGTTCCCACCTTTTTGTCTTACTTTATAAAATATGTATACTACGTACTTAAAGAAAATATGTAAAGCTCAAAAAGAAGAAGAAGAGAAAAAGCCTCAGTGTGGATTAAAACTTTGAAAATCATAAAAACATGTTATAGTAAATTAAATTACAGGTAACCAAAAAGACAAAAATTTACCTGAAAAAACTATGAAATTAATGATTTTTATTCTCTGCTAAGATACATAACGGCGTTTAATTCCACAAACCACTACTGCTATATGAGATGTCCTCGTCGTCGTCGTCAGCCAATAGTCCAATAGCCCAGTGCTGGACGTAGGCCTCCCCAAGTTTACGCCAAACATCCCGCAACACTCATACAGCCTGCTCCTGCAACCCTGCATATGTCGTCGGTCCAGCGGGCCGGAGGGCGTCCTATACTACGCTTACCAAGACGCGGTCTCCACTTCAGGACTCGTCTGCTCCAACGGCCGTCGGTCCTGCGGCAGATGTGGCCGGCCCATTGCCACAGCAATGCTAGTTTTGCGACCTATGTCGGTTACTTTCGTTCTCTCACGGATAACCTCAGATATCCTCAGCCTACATAAAAAAAATCTAAGCTTTATCCTTATCTATGCCATTTCTTCATATTCCATTTCTTTATGTACCACAAAATCCAATACATTCTTAATTTTTCATCCCCCAAAGCATCGAGGCGTGTACTCAATAAAATGTTTTATTTCCCAACGCTGCACTTTGCTGAACGCTCATAAATTTTACTATCCTTAATGGAAACTGTAGTTTACACAAGAGAGCACATCGAGCGTTTACTTCGCTTTACCATTTCGGAAACATATTACGTATGCAGGTATTTATTTAAAAAAAAGCCAATCTATATTTAAAATAGAAAAAGATACGCAAAATATCTTCTATAATTGTTAATTGTTGGACCCCTTCATAAAAGTATTATTTTATAATATTGTACTATATTATATGCTAGTTATACAATAATTATAAAATTAGAAAGGTTCTTTTTCATGAAGCCAAATTTACATCATCATATTACTTTAACCTATAGCAGTCCATTGCTAAACGTAGGCCTCCTCCAGGGTATGCCATAAGACATGATGTTCCAGGTTTCGCCATTCAGTCACCGCCTAGCCGTCTTCTTGACGCCATAGGTTCTTAGATCGATGGTCTTCCAACAAAATAATGAACATTTTTTTTAAGTCCTGAATAAAGACTTCCGTCTTTGTAGTTATATAATAAATGTACCAAATACAGCCTTTTCAGCCAAATAATTAATACTCTCTCCAAAAGGCCTTTGAGACATGAATAAAATATCAGAAACGCTCTGAAACTTCATATCAGCTATGTTATTACATATTCTCAAGAGACTGATGCTGGATATAATAACAAAATTTTATGAAATATCAATCCTTTGAAAGATTAAAGAATTTTTATTTGTACATAGCAAGACGTAGAATATCTAGTGTTACACTCTATTCCTTAGTTATATATATATATATATATATATATATATATATATATATATATATATATATATATATATATATATATATATATATATATATATATATATATATATATATATATATATATATATATATATAACTAAGGAATAGAGTGTAACACTAGATATTCTACGTCTTGCTATGTACAAATAAAAATTCTTTAATCTTTCAAAGGATTGATATTTCATAAAATTTTGTTATTATATCCAGCATCAGTCTCTTGAGAATATGTAATAACATAGCTGATATGAAGTTTCAGAGCGTTTCTGATATTTTATTCATGTCTCAAAGGCCTTTTGGAGAGAGTATTAATTATTTGGCTGAAAAGGCTGTATTTGGTACATTTATTATATAACTACAAAGACGGAAGTCTTTATTCAGGACTTAAAAAAAATGTTCATTATTTTGTTGGAAG
Organism: Dione vanillae; assembly: GCA_037178615.1. Lineage (NCBI taxonomy): Eukaryota > Metazoa > Arthropoda > Insecta > Lepidoptera > Nymphalidae > Dione > Dione vanillae. The sequence goes on along the minus strand of JAZFAU010000232.1, from coordinate 300,757 downwards.
ACCATCGATCTAAGAACCTATGGCGTCAAGAAGACGGCTAGGCGGTGACTGAATGGCGAAACTGGAACATCATGTCTTATGGCATACCCTGGAGGAGGCCTACGTTTAGCAATGGACTGCTATAGGTTAAAGTAATATGATGATGTAAATTTGGCTTCATGAAAAAGAACCTTCTAATTTTATAATTATTGTATAACTAGCATATAATATAGTACGATATTATAAAATAATACTTTTATGAAGGGGTCCAACAATTAACAATTATAGAAGATATTTTGCGTATCTTTTTCTATTTTAAATATAGATTGGCTTTTTTTTAAATAAATACCTGCATACGTAATATGTTTCCGAAATGGTAAAGCGAAGTAAACGCTCGATGTGCTCTCTTGTGTAAACTACAGTTTCCATTAAGGATAGTAAAATTTATGAGCGTTCAGCAAAGTGCAGCGTTGGGAAATAAAACATTTTATTGAGTACACGCCTCGATGCTTTGGGGGATGAAAAATTAAGAATGTATTGGATTTTGTGGTTCATAAAGATATGGAATATGAAGAAATGGCATATAAAGCTTAGACTTTTTTTATGTAGGCTGAGGATATCTGAGGTTATCCGTGAGAGACCGAAAGTAACCGACATAGGTCGCAAAACTAGCATTGCTGTGGCAATGGGCCGGCCACATCTGCCGCAGGACCGATGGCCGTTGGAGCAGACGAGTCCTGAAGTGGAGACCGCGTCTTGGTAAGCGTAGTGTAGGAAACTTGGGGAGGTCTACGTCCTGCAGTGGACTACTATTGGCTGACGACGACGACGAGGACATCTCATATAACAGTAGTGGTTTGTGGAATTAAACGCCGTTATGTATCTTAGCAGAGAATAAAAATCATTAATTTCATAATTTTTTCAGGTAATTTTTTGTCTTTTTGGTTACCTGTAATTTAATTTACTATAACATGTTTTTATGATTTTCAAAGTTTTAATCCACACTGAGGCTTTTTCTCTTCTTCTTCTTTTTGAGCTTTACATATTTTCTTTAAGTACGTAGTATATATATTTTATAAAGTAAGACAAAAAGTTAGAAACGGAGTGTTTTGACACTAGACTCACTGCCTACCTTGTTTTAAACTATTTTTATTTCCTTGATTTAATAGATCATATTTAAATTCAGGTATATTAAACACTATATTTATAACTATCTTTTTAGCTTTACTTGTTTACTTGTTTACTTTGAAATGTAAAAACATTTCGCAGTTTGCCTTCCAGACTTTGTGTTAAGAAGCGGAACTCAACACCGTGTCATATTATTACTAGAGTGAATGAAATTAAAAATAGCTTATTATTCATTTCTTTTAATAATAACGATTTTATTTTTTTTTAATTTTATTTCGAACCGACAATCCGTTACGTTTACAAGTAGACGCTGTGCTGCTGTGCCACGAGGGTCTTTCTGTTTTAAAGTAAACACCTAGTATTTTTTTTTTTTTTTTTTTTTTTAGCTTCACGCTTTATCCCGCACAAGGCAGGGTAGGCAGAGAGAACTGCAGGGACCGTGGGAACCTAGTGTTCAGACACTCCGTTGCTCAGTCCCTGCTTTCTCTGTCCCCGCTTTCCGCCGTTTTCGAGGCATTGCGTGTTGAGTGGCGGAACTCAACGCCGCGCTTTGCCTAGTTTACCAGAGCGAAGAAAATGGAAATAGAAAAATCCATCTTCTCCGACTGGGGATCGAACCCAGTAACCGTCGCGTTACAGGCAGACGTTGCGCCTGCCTATTTAGTTATTCATTAAAAATATTTATAGTTCAACAGAAAAATGTTTGGTTCTTTAATGTTATTTTGTGTTTACATTAATTGCTAACAGACACTACAATTTTATTTATATAACGACAAGGAAGGAGAGTGGAGAAAGAAATGTCCTTGCATTCGTTCATTTTCTACCTTACCAAAAGAAAAAAAATAGTTAGTTAAATATTCTCAAATAAACGTTACATACGGTCTTTTATAAAAGACCGGGTGAAAATACAATCCTATTACCCAAGATGGTCCATTCACTTATTCGATGAAACAAAGCTGCTCTTATCTTGAGGAAAATGGAGATTTCAACAAAAAATCTCGTTCGGGTCGCAGCGCCTATGTATATAATAAGTATCTATGTTGTTATTTCAAAAAATAAACAAAGAAAAGGTAACTTTTTCTTATCATTTGATAATTTTTTTTTTTTTTTTTATCTTCATGCTTTATCCCGCACAAGGCAGGGTAGGCAGAGGGAACTGCAGGGACCGTGGGAACCTAGTGTTAAGACACTCCGTTGCTTAGCCCCTGCTTACTTCGTCCCCGCTTTCCGCCGTTTTCGAGGCATTGCGTGTTGAGTGGCGGAACTCAACGCCGCGCTTTGCCTAGTTTGCCAGAGCGAAGAAAATGGAAATAGAAAAATTCCATCTTCCCCGACTAGGGATCGAACCCAGTAACCGTCGCGTTACAGGCAGACGTTGCGCCTCTGCGCCACGACGGTCCTTTGATAATTTTCGCTTTTTTTACAGTGTTAGACAGAGATAGCTTATAATTAATATTGAGGTTCGATCTCCTTTTTGTTCCGTATTTTGAATGCAACATACAAAGTGGAGTGCAGGATTTCACTTTGTTGCTGTCTGTTCAACTGTCAAAAATATTTTCTCTTCTTCTTCTTCTTCTTCTTTATTAATGGCGTTTCGAGCGTGCCAGTTGAGCACAATTCACTTCGCCAATGTCACGTTGAATGGAGAACACACAAAGGAGAATGTACGGTAATATTTTCTCAAGAACGTAAAGTAACAAAGTGAAATTAACATCAAATATTCGGGATACATCCAATACAAATATCAATCCTTTGAAAGATTAAAGAATTTTTATTTGTACATAGCAAGACGTAGAATATCTAGTGTTACACTCTATTCCTTAGTTATATATATATATATATATATATATATATATATATATATATATATATATATATATATATATATATATATATATATATATATATATATATATATATATATATATATATATATATATATATATGTGTGTGTGTGTGTGTGTGGGTGTGAATGAATGTTTGAGCAAGGCCTTGTTTAATGTGATCCTGATCCTGATGATATAAGGGAGTATAGGAGAGCTATAAATGAGTTCTTTACCAAAAGTTTTATTATAAAAGTATTGTTACATTATTAAAATGAACGTACCACCGAATAAGAACTCGTGACTATTAAGCATCCTTCAAATGCGCCAATAATTTTCAATTACTAAATGAACCCAAAATTGCTATTTCACCCCCACACTAACCCATAAAACTGTCGCGGCACACTATTTGCATACTAACGTAATTAATCTGACCACTTTGCGCTCGGAAATATGAATACATATTATCTCTATATATATGTATATGTATAGTTATGTATGTCGGTACATCTTTCATGAATTTCATTAACAAAAATAATTACTTATTCTATAAATATTCAAGTTGATTCTACGTGTTGAAGGGATTATACTGAGTTTAATATCATGTTAAAGTATTAAAATATTACATATGAGAACTTTAACGGTATTTTGTTCAGTGTTTAATAGGCTTTTTTTTTAGCTTCACGCATATTGCAGGGTAGGCAGAGGGAACTGCAGGAACTATATGAACCTAGTGTTAAGACACTCCGTTGCTTAGTTCCTGCTTTCTCCGTCCCCACTTTCCGCCTTTTTCGAGGCATTGTGTGTTGAGTGGCGGAACTCAACGCCGCGCTTTGCCTAGTTTCCAGAGCGAAGAAAATGGAAATAGAAAAATCCATCTTCTCCGAGTGGGAATCGAACCCACAAACCGTCGCGTTTACAGGCAGACGCTTACGCCTCTGCACCACGACGGCCCTCACGTTTAATAGGCAATTGTATAATTTTGGGTTCTAGTTGTTATTTTAGGGTTCTAATGTAGAATTTGATGCATAAACCCATATGTTGGGTTCACCCAGTTAAAAAGAGTGCCTTAGTGTGAAAACGCTCTGAACTTAACTTGCCATCTGATTTTTAATATTGTAGCTTGAGTCACGTAACTCAACGCCGCACTATCTTACTAAAGTTGATTATTTGAATTAATAAGGAGTCGAAAACGCCTTATACTAAACAGCTTTGGTCTTAAATAGTTTTATTTACTATATAAATATTAAAAATTGAAGAAAAGGGCTGCCGAGGCGCAGATGCGAGGCGTCTACCTATAAATGCGAAGGTTTGTGGGTTCGATTACCTTTATTAAGTTAAGAATCTATACATATTGGTATACAGGCGCAGCACTTGGGTTAGGATGGATGATTTCATTTCCACTTTTTTCGCTCTGGCCACTCCGCTACTCAAGTTCCCTCTGTTTACCACAAAAATAATTATATTTTTAATTAATAATTTCCACTAATTCGACGTTTTTACCCTGTTTCATTTCGCTCACTAAGATATTGTTCCTACCAAAATTAACCTTTAATATAAAACGTACGGAACCAAATTTAATTATGATATATTTTTTAATTATTACATAACCACGTCTTGTTTCCATGCTATAGAAGGAGAGCGTCTCATAAACATAAACGAGATTATACGTAACATAATAATGAAGTTTATGTTTTTTAATTCAAGCATACCTAACAGCATTTTACCTAATTATAGTCAAATAAAAAAACTTGTATTTTGGCTTTTTCTTAACCAACGTTATTTTTAATTTTGAGAATTGGTGTTGAGTTTCGCCGCTCAACACGCAATGCCTTGGAAAAAGTCAGAAAGCGGGGAACGTAGTGACTTAACACTAGATTCCCACCGTCTCCCTAATTGCTATTTTCCGATCTAACAGACATTCTGCGGCGTTAAGATTCTCCTCACTTTATATGCAAAATTGGGTTGAGGTTCCATCTTAAATATGTTCTACTATTCTGGAAAAGCGAAATACTGCATTTTTTAACCCAAAATCAAATTCACAGTATTAAAGATTCTTTATCAGCCAATTATTCTTCCATTGGGGCAATAACAATGTAGTTAAATGACAAACTTCCGTTCATTTGGGAGACAGCCAAGCCGACTCAATGAGCGTTTTCTGACCGCAGCCTCCATTAGCTATGTATAATCAGAAATAATCTTTAGCATTTTAAGATAATATAGAATAAAAAAACAGGCAAATTAAATGAAGAAGTAATTTGGCTTACCTATATAAAAGTAAAATAAATTTAGAGCTTTTTAATAGAATTTAATAAGAGAATAGTAAGAAGGTAGTGGCGAAGCTCTCTTCTCCGCTTTCTGCTCAAATTTCTTAAATGGAGAAACTCAACGCCACCCTTTTCTTTACCAGAGTAAAAATTTAAAAACGATTTAATTAATTCCCACGACCGGGAATCAAACACATATCACGTTTACATGTACATTAAAAATAAACACTACTATTAAAACACTCGTTTTTCCTGTAAAAATTCGTATAAAAGTTTCATCAGCGCAATATATATGTCACCAATAAAGCCTCAGAATTTATTTAAAGTGATTTCGGCAGTCTATTTATATGCGTAAAGTCATGTGGGGCGGTTCGTGGAATACATTTCCAGGGAAAATGTGCTACACTATCATAATTATGTGATGAAAAATTGCCAATTTAAATTATTTATGGTGTTTAAAACGTTTTAAATTTTAATATAAATTTAAAATGGCGTGTTGATAAGTCTTTTGGGATGTGCCTGACTTAATTAATACAAGATCCCCTGTGTTTTAATCTGTATACGTTAGTCTACCGGCAAAGGGCTGGCGTAATTTAACGCTGTACTTTCTCTGTATTGCCAGAGTAGGAAAATGAGAGTAAACATTTCCCCCTAGTGGAAATGAATCCCCGATCATCAATTCCATATACTCAAACAATGTCCTACTGTGTCACAGTGGTTTTGTAGTTTTTCCTCTTTATTTCTCTTATGTAAATAAAGACAGTGAGTTTTTTTCTGATATATCGTTTTTTTTACATTCGAAGAAGCTTTCAGTTATATTTTAAAGAAGCTTTTATCAAAACTTACATCAAGCTAAGCTTATATATAGCTACAAGACATATATAATGAAAATGATAAAATAAGTTATGATTGGAGTAACATCATTTTATATAAAAGGATTTCCTTAACAAAAGTGCCTCGGGTCCAGACTCAATTGCTTATCTCGCGACATGACATTGACCAAAGTCTAGCTAAGCCAAGTTAAAACGATACTATATGCGAAAGTTTGTGGGTTGAATTCCACGTGGGGGGATAAAATGCTTTGTCTTTTTCCTTTTTTTTTATATATATATATATATATATATATATATATATATATATATATATATATATATATATATATATATATATATATATATATATATATATATATATATATATATATATATATATATATATATATATATATATATATATATATATATATATATATATATATACACGAGTATATATGTATAATGCCATGGTAAATGCTCAGGTAAAATAAAAACAATATTTGCGTTTTCTGAAACAATTCTTTTATTCACATCATTCTTTTTAGTTTACTACTATTAACACATTTTAGAGATAATAACAAACCTGAAGTAATAAAAACAACATTTAAAAGCCTTTACTTCTAGTTTAAATATTTTATATTATACTTCTATTTAAAATATATTTATATATTAATTTTATATTATACTTTTATTTAAATGAATTGTTTATATTGTACTTTAATTTAAAATATTTAAAATATTTATTTATTTAATTATAAGCACGACAATATTTTCCATGTTTCTCTACTGTCTAAAATTTTATCATCGCTGTCACTCATGTCACACTCAGAGCTAATAGTAGTCATAGGTTCTATATGATCTACATAAACAGTAGCGTGTATATATATATATATATATATATATATATATATATATATATGACTAAAGTGCTTAACATTAAATTGTCTCTACAATTTGCCTCTACAACCATAATCGACTAACCTCCGTTCTATGAAGCAGTCTACGAACCAGTCTTTTGAAACATAATTGGCGCTACGTCCTACGTAATCTCGTTACATTCGTCGGACACAGCGTTTGAGTCGCTCTGCGAATTGTCTCTTGAGGCGTCGAGCGATTAGGCATACATGATTGAAATGGTATTAGAAACATAGGCTAATTAACAGGCTTATATCCTGGTTACATTAAATTTTTCTTAAAAATGTGTTTTGGTGCATCTTTTTTCTTTTAGATGGAAATACAGAAGACTTAAATGCGGATCCAAAATATAGTATATTATTTAATTAATTTCTATTTTTAAATGCCAAATTATTGTTCTTTCTAATAATCTTTGGTTAGCAGAAATTTGTAAAAATCTCTCTACAGAGATGTCATGACGTAATAAGTTGAAAAAAATGCATATGTGAATTTCGAAGCTCGATGATGAATGTATATGCATAGTAGCTTAATCGTCACGTTTTCCAGGAGGTATGGTGAGGTGGGGGTTCAGATCCCACTGCGTTCAAATTGAATATACTTCGCATAACAAGGAGTTTATCTACACATACTATTCCATTGAAGAATAAGATGATAAAAAAATGATTGATAAAATGTTACTAAAATTCCTCTAAAATAATTTATTCTATTGAACACCTCAGTTTTTCCCTACTGTATTAAATTACGTTAAAATATGTTTTTTAATAAACATTTACTAACAGGGCATAATGTAGGCTATGAGGGCTGGTGTCAACTTATAATTTACTTAATTTTTTATGGAAATGTAGTTTTGTTAGTCAGACTTTATAATATTTTCGTTTATTTTTCTAGCTTTACGCTTTGTCTCATACATAGCAGGGTAGACACCATGGGAACAGCAGAAACCATGGGAACCTAGTCTCAAGTCTAGGAACCTAGTTCCTTAGTCAAGGGTAGGATATCAACGTTGCGTTCAGCCGGCCAGAGGAAAGAAAATGGAAGTGGAAACATCCATGTTCTTCGACTGGGAATTGAACTGTAAATAACCATCGCGTTTACAGGCAGACGCTACGCTACTTTTTTTGTTGTAGCATCGGTCTGTTCGTGTTTGTGTATACAAATCACATTTATTAAAACTTGGAAGTATCAAGATGATATTATTTTCAGATGAAAACACTAAAAAAATACGAGCGCTTAACTTCATTTCTACTGACCTAGAATTATGTTATTAATGTGTTATTAAATTTAGCAAAAAGAGAAGATATATAAAAATGAAAAACATATATGAGATAATCGTAATTTTTTGATTCTTTGGTTATATTTCATTTATTGGTTTGTCGGTCAGTTGTTGAAAATATAATTTAAAACTGACACACCTGGCATAGAAGTATGACAGTCTAGCTGAACTATAAAAAAAATGAAATACCGTCCTAATAAAAGCTCTTTATTAACTAGACATGTGTGTAAGCACTATGATAATTTTTTTTTAGCTTCACGCTTTATCCCACATATTGAAGGGTAGGCAGAGGGAACTGCAGGGATCGTGGGAACCTAGTGTTAAGACACTCCGTTGCTTAACCCTTGCTTTCTCCGTCCACGCTTTCCGCCTTTGATAAATATGTATGTAACCTTTTTGACGTGACAACGTCTTAAATTAGGTTGTGCGGCTCGGAGTCAAATATGAAAATGGTAACGTAACGATGTGTCAACTGTCACCGAACTATGATCGGTCCGCCGTGCGTATCACTTGACACATGTACAATGTTTTAGTAAACAAAATATATTTTCTATAGTTAAAATTTGTGCAATTTATACTATAATATTATTCTACCGAGAAAAAGACGTTGTCAAGTAAAATTTTCTTTCACTTTACAAGCAACCATTTTTTTTACAAATTTTAAGTACAAGCATCTACAGTATTCATACTTACAGGTAAATAAACGTAAACACTTATTTCGTATATATACACAGATGGATGCCTGCAAAATTTTTTAGAATTCCCTTGATATATAAAGTATGAAATAATCTACAAAGGCTTAAATAAATATTCGAAAAACTACAGTTTCGATATTATTAATTTGTACGCAATGTCTGGAATGGTAAGCGGGAAACGGAGTGTCGTGACACTACCTTTCCTTTGCCTCCTTGGTTACCTCTGCTTCCATTATTGTGAGTGGACTGTAGCGTGAATCACAAAAAACCTATTATTGCTTTTTTTATATTTTACTAATTCATATCGAGCAAGCATGCATCTCATTATAAAAAAAATATTTCTTTTTCCGTTTTAAAGGTCTCATCATCATAATATGTTGAAAATATGTTTATCATTCTTTTTCGTATCAGACATTTTTAAAGAGACTAACGATAAATCTTCCATGTTTAACGCTTCGCAGATGGACCTAGTGCTATGACACTCCGTTATCCACTCTCCGCTTTGCGAGACATAGCGTATTGCGTGGTAAACTTTCAGTGCGTGTGGAGTGCCTTAACAGTAGGGCTCCACTGTTTCTGCAGTTTCATATACCTGTCCTCATTTGAGCGTAAAGTGTAAATAAAAATAGTAAAATAATCAGTTCATTCGCCATTACTTAAATTCAAAATTTAGGTTTTGAGTGGCGGAACTCAATGCCCCGCTTTACAGTCTTATTGGAATATGGATATGTAATGTAAATTATTTAAATTGAACCATTCATCTGGCTCTATAAAAGTAAGACGAATTTACAAACATATTAATAATATTTGACAAAATAATACAAATCAAATGTTTTTAATACTGATTTATTTGTTTTTTATTAAGTATATTATGATTATTTGGTTCCTTAAAATAGATTGGACTTTTAAAAAATAATAAATTATATTTGAGGACCGTTTTGGCGCAGAGACGTACGCGTCTGCATGTAATCGCGACGGTTTAAGGGTTCGATTCCTTCTCGGAGAAGATGGATTTTTCTATTTCCATGGCAAAGCGCGGCATTGAGTACCACCACTCAACACGCAATGCCTCGAAAAAAAAGCGGAAAGCGGGGACGGAAGAAGCAGGGACTAAGCAACGAAGTGTCTTAACACTAGGTTCATATAGTTCCTGCAGTTCCCCCTGCCTACCTTGCAATAGGCGGAATAAAAGCGTAAAGGTAAAAAAAAATACATTAAAACTAACTATATTTCTCATTTCTTTATTTTTCTACATCTAAATATAGATAAAGATATCCTAAAATATGCCAGAAAACAAATCTAATATAAGCATTAAGGCATTTTGAACGTGACTGAAAAACCAATATGGCTGCTAAATTGCGTGGAAAGGTCATTCGTCGATATCCTGTAGCGCTCATTTCCCTCGGGATGGAGATACCACATGCGAGTATATATCTATCTACATATGAAAATTTTTGCTCCGAATACCATTTAACATTCATATGATGGTTTTTTTCAATATACTTTTTAGGTCTCAATCTCAATAGGTTAGGTCTCTTATTAGGTCTCAATCTCAGTCTTGTTATAATAGCTCTTTTGTTTTATCTGTTTTCATCTCTATTAAGAAGCGTTTTGTTAATTTTGATATAACATAGGTTAGCTTTTATGAAGATTTTATGGTTAGCAACATTGTATAATAATTTGAATATATTTAAATTACAGGTATTATAGGTTCAATTTTCAATGGGGGTATGAATATATATATATATATATATATATATATATATATATATATATATATATATATATATATATATATATATATATATATATATATATATATATATATATATATATATATATATATATATATATATATATATATATATATATATATATATATATATATATATATATATATATATATATATTACTTTACTTAAAACATGCTAAAACTAGAAAACCAAGCAGAGGCTGTCTGATAAAAATGTAAATCTACCATCAAAGCCATGCCAGTACTGCTACATATTTTACATAACATAACACGTCTCGATAAACAAATTTGCATATGTAACAAGAGTGGTACATTCAAGGTATTCGAAGTAATGGATCTCGTCGGAAACCAATTGCCAGCCAAATTGGGTGTGAAGCAAAATATATAAGATATTTGGAAAGTCATAAGACGTGGCAAAACTGTGAAACGATTAGGTATAAAATAACACTATTTAAAAGTAAGACAAATAATAGTTTTTGTTAAGTATTACATATTTTTAATTGAATTTTATATTATTTCTTTAATTTTTTATAATATTGTATTGCAGAGGAAACCGCTGGAGCCATGAGAACCTTTGAAGACACTACTCCATTCCCTACTTTTAGGGTGGAGTGGGTGCCGAAATGGAGAAAATTAAAATAGAGAGTAGAAAGCGCAGCGACTGCCTGTAAGCGTGACGGTTTGTGGGTTCGATTCCCACTCGGGAAAGATGATTTTTTTCATTTCCTTTGCTCTGGTAACTAGGCAAACCGCTGTGTTGAGTTCCGCCACTCCACACGCAATTCCAAAGGCGGAAGGCGGGGAAATGAGTGTCTTAACACTAGGTTCACACGGTTCCTGCGGTTACAATCCTATCTTTCTATGAGCGAAATAAAGCCTGAAGCTATTTTTTTATATTGTATAGAGACGAGGACGCAATCAAGACTAACTAAATACTTAAAATCACTACGAATGAAGACTTTGTTACGATAAATAGAAACCTTACAAACAAAACAAAAACAAAATAAAAAAAAATATGATTAACATTATACATGCATTAACAAACTTACGTCAATAAAAAAACAAAGTTATCGAAATTTATAATATAAATAAACTAGACAAGAAACGAGAGGAAATACAAAATATGTTTTATTAATACTTTCTTACTTAGACGAATATTTACAATATAAAATTTATACGGAACTCTCAATACGCTCATAATGCTCGCACTTAGTCTTTTTTTATCTTTTTTCATTACGGAATCCTAAAAAATGAATCTCCTAAAGTAAATAATTGTGATTATGTTAAAAAAATATGTTTATTTAACATTGAACGTAATTTTCAAGAATGTTCACAGTTGGTCGCGCACTTTTCAATTAGTGCAACAGACGGAAAATTACCAAAGGCAGAGGTGACGGCGGCCCGAATATTTACGCGTCGGCAGCTAATTTTGTTTATCCTCATGCAAAATTTAAATTGAAAAAAATATATATAATTTTAGGAAAAATACTAGTATTTTTTTACTCGAATTCGAAGTAAGGAGGGTAATGTGTTTATTAGTATGTGGTTATTTTTTGAATGTACGTTAGTCAATATAGCCTAAACAGTTTTATCAATTCTAATAATATTTATATTAATCGATTCATCTTTAACGTGCGGGTGAGACAAGTTTGATAAAAATATGACAATAATCAAAATTCATAACAAAAAGTTAACCAGAGTTATATATTTATGTGATTTTTAAAGTGTTACCCACACTGAGGATGGAAAAAATACTTAAAGAAAACATATAAAAATTTGAACGCAGCGGGACTCGAACCCGCGCTTCGAACGGTTTGCAAGAGGGCGCGGATTCGAGTCCCGCTGTGTTCAAATTTTTATATGTTTTCTTTAAGTATTTTTTAATCAGAGTTCTGATCGTCGAACTAAACCAAGTGACGTATATAATAAAATCAGAAATAGAAGTGAATAGGTATTGAAAAATTTATTTTTGATTTATTTCCTTATTTAGATTTAGAATGTGATGATTTAAATTTGTCAAAAATAAGCTCTTTGTTAATTTTCATACTTTTAACAGGTACATACTCTTAATATTTTTTTTTAGCTTCAGCTTTATACCGCACATGGCAGGGTAGGCAGAGGGAACTGCAAGGAACCGTACGAACCTAGTGTTAAGACACTCCGTTGCTTAGTCTCTGCCTTCCTCGAGTGGGAATTGAACCTAGAAACCGTCACGCTACAGGCAGACGTTGCGCCTTTGCGCCACGACGGTCCTCATATATAAATAATATAAAATATATATACATTCTTTATTATTTAGTTATTCTCAGGGGGAAATTGTTCTTGAGATTCGGGCATTCAAGAAAACAAATAAACGGTTTAGCATCATATCATTAGTATATATATATAACTATGACAATACCACAAAATCAAAAACAAAATTGATAAAATAAACATAGTTCAGTCGTTACAGAAACAGTGTCTCGAGAGCAAGCTCCTTGGCTTGGTGACTTTTGGCTTGAGTATCACAGAAAAGCATTTAAAACAATCAATTTCCCCTACGAGAAAGACCTGAAAAAGATATTAAAATTTAATTTTCAATGTCCATTTTAATTAAGTCTTAAAATATATAGATGAAATGCAAATATTTCATACAAAAACAAAGCGTACGACAGTATTTATGTTTGCAAGTAGCGTTTACCGTTGTCCTACATCCATGAAATTGGTACGGAACCCCTGGCTTTGCAACAGGACTCGCACTTTAACAAGGACCGTCGTGGCGCAAAGGCATAGTGTCTGCCTATACGCGACGGTTTTTGGGTTCGATTCTCATTCGGAGAAGATGGATTTTATATTTCCATTTTCTTTCCGCTTGCAACTAGACAAGCGAGGCGTTGAGTTCCGCCACTCGACACGCAATGCCTTGAAAATGGGCGTAAAGCACGAAACGGAGTGTCTTAACACTAAATTCCCTCGTCCTACCCTGGTACGTACGGAATAAAGGGTAAAAAATATATAACTACATAATATATTTTATATAATATCAGCAACTCTACAGATTGCATAACGGAGTAAGCAATTCACTGAGCGTACAAGGTAAATTGAACTTCAGAACAAAGAGAACCTTGATAATAACTAAATTGTTCTAAATTCTAAAGCAGACTAGAATGTACAGACGTTTATTTAGTTGTCTAATAACTACTGCTTCTGACTTTGCTGTCAGATTGACTTAGTATCTGTCTGAAGTCATCATAATTGTTGTTAATTGTTTGTATTGTTTTAGTATAGTTCTTTGAATCGTTTCAGTTCAAGTTTTGTGATATATTACATTGTTTTTTTTTTGTAGTTTCAGGCGTATTGTGCATCTCGCACAATGCATAATAGGCAAAGGGAACCTAGTGTTAAGACACTCCATTCTCCACTGTTCGCTTTTCGAGACGTTGCATACTGAGTGGCGCAACTATGCAATTTATCTTAGTTGTCTTAGTTAGTAGAACTAATGAATTCAAATTTTTTTTTCTTACCGAGTAAGAATAGAACTCGCAAAAGACGAATGTTAACAGTTACATGCCTGCCTCTGCGCAATGACGACTCCAATTTTATTTATTCGGTAAATTGTAATAATTATATCAAAAATAGATAATTAATTGTTAATAATAACCACGGTGGTGTGCTGCAATTTTACTCATAGGATATTTTTAATTCTCATTTCCATCTCTGGTAAGAGTATCTTAATATGTGTGGAAAGTACGATAAATGAAGTGCTTCGTCTTTCTTCTTTTTCTTTTTGGCTGTCAAATTAAAAAGCTTTCTCTAAAGCTGTTCGCTCTAACAAAAAATTTGTCCCTCAAATTTGAAATGACAGCAACTCTGTTTAAAATGCGAATCATATCAAAGATGATCTATAAGAAATGACCTCAGCGTGACATATTACAATACTATGAAATACTCAGGACATAAAACTGTTAAGGCTAAGTATAACAAATTTGACAAAAAGCTCATCTCAGTCTAACTAACGCTGAACTTAACGATGTTTGCAGTCAGTAATGAAGTAAGGTAAGCGATCCGCTCGCTAGTCCCAGCCAATTAGCGCACCAGACGGAAAATTACCTCCACCTGGGGAACCCCAAAATTGTCTTTGATGTAGATTCGTTTTAAATTGGCAATTTTTATATAACGTGGACGTTAGATTTTGGATTTTGGTAAATTGCTCGTAATTATTAATCTTGGTACAGCCTAATGGTTGTTGGAGCAATTAAATTGACCGTTTCGGTTTAATTTTTAATAAATATAAATTGATTACATGAATATTTTCTTGATGTATAAGAATATAATCCTATATTTAAAAGAATTAGAATATTGTAATTAAATAGATAAGCATAGTGCTGTTGCGTGCGTACTGCTCTTACCACTTATATATATTGGGCTGCAGAACTTAATACTAATTTGAAATTTGTCAAATTAGAATTAAAAAACAAATATTTCCTAAAAGCCACTGAAATTTTTCACTTCTACAAATATTAATCGATCTATACTCGATTCCATCACAAACACATTCAAAGGCACATCCCTATAACTCTACGAAGGCGTGAAACAAATAAGTACAAGTCAATATCATCACCGTGATATACATTTTTAAAGAAAAGATAAGAAAAGAAAAGGAAAATAAAGGCATTAATCCGATGAGTTTCATCAATCACACGTCAGATCACACACGGATCGTTGCGCGAACAAATAAATTGTCCTCACAAACGACTCCACAAATATAAATGGAGTCACGAAATAATCACATATTGGTTCTAAAATGTCAATAAATAACGTGGTTTACTTTGTTGAGATGATTTTTACTTGTCTTAGACAAAAAAATGTATGTAATCTAATTATCTATGTATGTATATTTAAATTAAACAAGTACACCGCCTACCGTTTCGGTATATTACTATACTTTAAGGTTGCCAGGCAGAGATTGCTTGTAGCAATAAGGTCATCTGCTGTACATTTTTTTTTTATTTTTTTTGTAGCATCACAAGCTAGAGAAAAAAGAAAGCTAGGGTTAAGACACTATGTCCCTCGCTATTGAAGCCTTTTCGAAGCATTGCGTGTTGCGTAGCGTATCTTCACATCGCGTTTACCTAATTGCCAAAACGACAAAAATGGAAATAAAATATACATCTTCTCCAAAAGGGAATCGAACCCTCAAACCGTCGTGTTTACAGGCAGACGCTGCCCCTTTGCGCATTTTGTTCTATTAACTATATCATTAGCTTCACGCTTTATCCCGCACATGGCAGGGTAGGCAGAGGGAACTGCAGGGACCGTGGGAACCTAGTGTTAAGACACTCCGTTGCTTAGTCCCCGCTTTCTCCGTCCCCACTTTCCGCCGTTTTCGAGGCATTGCGTGTTGAGTGGCGGAACTCAACGCCGCGCTTTGCCTAGTTTGCCAGGGCGAAGAAAATGAAAATAGAAAATGTTATATATATGATTTGATCATTTGTTTACCTTTTTATGTAAAAAGATAAATCAAGTGGGTAATCGAATAATAAAATGTTTTCTCGCAATGTCTTGTCTTGCTACCAAGCTCAATAAATGAATATAATTAAAATATTGTATTATTTAAACATAATAGTGGCGACGAGGATAAACTTGTGTAAAATGGATCACAAAGCTGTGAAATTTGGTGAATTTAATCCAAAAACGGACATTTGGGATAACTACATAGATAGACTAAAATTTTGTTTTGAGGCTAATGGAATCATATTGGATGGAGCAAAAAGAGCTAATTTCTTTACTGTGTGTTGTGCTGAAGTGTTTGAGACCTTTTTAGCATTAATTACACCAAGAAGAGCTAGTGATGTGACTTTCGATGAAATTGAGGTTATTCTGACAAAACATTATAGCCCAAAACCAAATGAAATTTCTATGTCGTACAAATTTTACACGCGCAATCAAGATGTTAACGAAAATGCATCACAGTATATAGCTCAAATGAGGAAAATTAGTTCATCTTGTAATTTTATGGACTTGGAGCGCATGTTACGAGACCGACTCGTGTGCGGCATGAAAGATCATCGATTGCAATATGAGCTGTTGAAGAGAGATCATTTATGTTATCAGGACGTCGTAGATGCAATGCTGTCGTCGGAGAGTGCGGGAAAAGATTGTCGCATGATACAAAATATGGCTATTGCAGATAAAACATGTATAAACATCAATGAAGAGTCATCTCATACTTCTAAAGTTGAGCCCATGGATATTAATTCATTGCAACAAAAAAAGAGTGCACGCCTATGTTACAGATGTGGTGATCGTCATGGTGGGGAATGTCGTTTTATTAATGCAATATGTCGATATTGTAAAAAAAAAAAGGTCATATAGAGAAAATTTGCACACTTAAGAAGAAATCATATAAACACAATATTAACTTTACTGAAAATGAAGCTGATACTTATTTAAATGGTATTTACAGTGTAGAAATTATAAATAATACACCATCTTTTGTCGTAGAAATATTATTAGAGGGGGTGCCTGTAACGTTTCAAGTGGACACAGGAGCAAGTTTTTCATTAATAAATGAACACACTTGGCGCAAAATACAACGAGTTCATCAGCATCTGGTTGTCAAACCGTCACCTTTAACTCTTCGTACGTGGACTGATGCTCCAGTTGTGTTACTGGGCCAGGTACAGATACAGGTCAAATACAAGAATATAATTTGCAATTTAAGTATAATTATTGCAAAAGGAAATGGACCAAATCTAATAGGACGTAATTGGTTAAATCCATTAAATATAAAACTAAATATTAACTCCATATCTAACTTTGAACATGAAATTTATATGGAAAAAATTATAGCAAAATATAGTCACATTTTTAAAGAAGATCTTGGTACATATAATGGCAGTCCTGTCAGTATTCATCTTAAGAATGGAGCTACGCCCAGATTTTTAAAGGCCCGCCCTGTACCTTATGCTATTAAAGGAGCTGTAGAGAAGGAAATTGACAGATTAGTAGCAGAAGGTGTATTGCAACCAATATCATATTCTGAATGGGCTACGCCTGTAGTGCCTATTATCAAAAAGTCAGGGGAAATCAGATTATGTGGAGACTATCGTAGTACGGTGAATCAGGCTACTGAATCTGATACATATCCTATGCCTACAGTCAACGAAGTTTTTGCCATAGTAGCAGGTGCGCAATACTTTTCGACTTTAGACCTCGATCGAGCGTATACTCAAGTAAAAGTAAATGAAAATACTGCTAAACTACTAACTTTAAATACGTGCAAAGGATTATATACGGTTTATAGACTACCATTTGGCGTTAAAGCTTGTCCAGGGATATTCCAACGTCTTATGACATCACTTTTAGCAGGGATCCCAGGAGTGGCAGTTCTTATAGACGACATTATTATTAGTGGTCCTTCATTGTTTACGATGAAGCAACGACTTGAAACTGTTTTGGAGCGAATACAAAAATCTGGTTTACGACTCAATAAAAATAAATGCAAATTTGTACAAGAAGAAGTAGAATTTTTAGGATTCGTCATTGACAAAGAAGGGGTGCATCCTGCTCCAAGCAAAATAGAAGCAATTGTTAAGACTCCAGAACCAACAAATGTGCAAGAACTACAAGCTTTTCTAGGGTTATATAATTTTTACGAAAGATTTATTCCTCACAAGGCTACTGTGCTAGAACCGTTACACAGACTGCTAAGTAAGACACAAAAGTGGCAATGGACAAAGAATGAACAAAATTCTTTTGATATGGCAAAGCGCTTATTAACTTATGATACAACATTGGTACATTATGACTTAAACAAACCTTTGGTGTTAATTTGCGACAGTTCCGAGTATGGTGTTGGAGCAGTGTTATCACATGTGATGGATGATGGACAGGAGAGGCCCGTTGCAATGAGTTCGAGAACACTACATACACATGAGCGTCGATATTCTCAATTGGACAAGGAAGCAGCAGCAATTATGTTTGGAGTTCAAAAATTTCATAATTATTTGGCAGGAAGAAGATTCACTGTAGTCACTGATCATAAACCACTACTTGGAATATTTAATCCAAAAAAACCGTTACCAATCATGTTGTCTCCTCGTTTAACAAGAATAGCTATAGCACTAACATCACATGATTATGACATAATTTACAGACCGGGATCACAGATTGGAAATGCAGATAGCTTAAGCAGATGGCCACAACCTGTACCTGATCAAGAAGAGAATTTCTTGGGGGAAATATTATTAATTGCAGAGGAAATGGAAGATTTTCCGTACACGGCGAGAGAAATTGCAATAGAAACGGATAAAGATAAAGTGCTTTCTAGAATAAGTCACTTTTTAAGGAGTGGGTGGCCGCACAGAGTGGCTGATAGTGAGTTACATAAGTATTGGTTACATCGATCTGAGTTGTCATTGCAAGATGGTTGTGTACTTTTAGGTTGTCGGGTAATAATACCACGACATCTACGATCAGTTGTATTAAAAATGTTACACAACACACACAATGGAATTGTTCACACAAAAGCACTGGCTAGAAGTTATGTATGGTGGCCACATTTGGATGATGACATTGATGAATTAGTGTCTAATTGCAGAAACTGTCTTGAAAACAGAAACATGCCTTCAAAGTCCACGCATGAATGGATAATGCCGTCAAGACCATGGTCTAGAATACATGTGGATTTTGCGGGACCATTTTTAAATAAAATGTTTCTTATTATTGTCGATGCTTTCTCGAGATGGCCAGAAGTGATATCAGTTCATAATACATCGTCAGCAACAGTAATACGTCATTTGAGAATGTTATTTGCCACACACGGCATATGTGAAACATTAGTATCTGATAAAGAAACCGCATTTGTTTCCAATAAGATGGAAACATTCTTAAGCTCGAATAAAATAAAACATATAACCACAGCACCATACCACCCCTCCACTAACGGACTTGCGGAACGTATGGTGCAGACAATCAAAAATAAGTTACGAAAATTAGACGGATCGTGGGATATCAAAATTCCAAACATGTTGTTGGGACTAAGAGTTACTCCATGTACCAGTACAAATAGAAGCCCTTCTGAACTTTTGATGAATAGGCGTCTTCGCACTGTAATGGATATTATTCACCCTGATCATTGGTTACATAGAAAGATAGAAAACCAATTGCAGAATGCTAATCACAAAACTCATAGAGAGACAAACATAGGACAAAAAGTGATGTACAGGAACTATAATAACGGTTCAAAGTGGCTGCCTGGTCAAATAGTGAATAAAGATGGTCCATCAAGTTACAGAGTAAAGACTGATGATGGTGTTATAGTACGACGCCATATAGATCAAATTATTAAATTAAAAAATAACAAAGAAAACAATGATATTATTGATAATAATATTCAGAGTGAGGATGTAATTCATTTGGAAGATGAAGTAACAATTCCAAATCAAAGTCAAAATAGTTGTGATAGTAATGAGGAAGAAACAAATGATAATGTTATAGAAATCCCAAGCTCAGAGCAATGGGAAGAAATTCTAGGAATACCTAGCTCCTCTGAAGTGACTTTAGCAGGGGGAAAGATTAAGAATAAGTTAAATTTGCATTCTAAAGTTCCATATTCTCGGCCCAGTGCCTCTAAACTTAATAATAATGATATGTGCTAAAGTGATTTCATGATTTATGTGCTGCATTTATCTTTATCATAATTATATAATTGATTTGTATGTAATAGAGAAAATCTTATAATTACTTAGGGGGAGATATGTTATATATATGATTTGATCATTTGTTTACCTTTTTATGTAAAAAGATAAATCAAGTGGGTAATCGAATAATAAAATGTTTTCTCGCAATGTCTTGTCTTGCTACCAAGCTCAATAAATGAATATAATTAAAATATTGTATTATTTAAACATAATAGAAAAATCCATCTTTCCCGAGTGGGAATCGAACCCAGAATTTGTCGCGTTACAGGCAGACGTTGCTCCTCTGCACCACGACGGTCCTCACTCAATCACTATATCATTATTTTTGTTAATATGGTAATCACTCTTCAAAACGACCCTTTCATGTACAAAAGTTGATGATAATGGATCAGGGAAGAGAAGTACAAAACTTTAACGTTAGGCTCAGATTCCGAGAGGTGCAAAGCGTGAAGCAAAAGACCGGTACAATAAACACACTTTGTGTAATGACAATTTTTAAAGTTTTTTTCTTTCATTATGTCGCGTCGGCTGCAATTGAAACGTACACCAATACTGTAATGCCTCTGAATTCTTCTCTATAGATACAACAATTTACCCTGTTAAGCGTCTGGTAAGATAGAAAGCGGCGTTGTGTTTCGCCGTATGAAGAATGACAGTCTATGGTTTATGTTTATTGAATAAGCTATGGGAAAATGAAAATAATTATTTATAACATATTTATTACTTTTTTACCTCCATGCTTTATCCCGCACATAGCTAGGTTGGCAGAGGGAACCGCAGGAACCGTGGGGACCTAGTGCTATGACACTTTGTTCCACGCTTTCCGCCTTTTGAGGTATTGCGTGTTGAGTGGCTGAACTTAACGCCGCGCTTTGCCTAGTTGCCACACCGAAAAAAATTGAAATAAAATATCTATCTTCCTCCAGAAGAGATCGAGCCTCTGCGCCACGACGGAAAAAAAGAAAAAAAAACTATAACCTAATCTAATATATCTGTTAAGATTTTTTAAATCAATAGTTAGTTCCTGCGGTTAGAGCATGCAACTAAACAAATTCACTTTCATAAATTTAATCGTAAAAAGAAATACTAGAACGCCATGGTTGGTAAAAGGCTATGTTTTATTTCACCACATTAAGCGCACCGTTTATTTCACAGACTTTTGTGAACAAGGACAAACGGCGTACTCATGCATATTCACAGACGTATAAATATTCAATAGAGTTTTCTTTACCTGCAAGAACTATAGGGTTTCACGTTAACGGTCCTTAATGATGCCGGGAGAAGATTGGTGGGGAAAATTCTAGTTGAACTGTCCTAGATACGAATTACTTTCTAAATAAAATAAATTACCTTTAATTTAATAAATTATATTCTAAATTAAATGAATTACGGCGTTCGGCTTTGAGTTCCGTCACTCAACACGCGTTGCCTCGAAAAAGGCTGAAAGCGCAGACGGAGAAAGCAGGGACTAAGCAACGGAGTGTCTTAACACTTGGTTCCCACAGTCCCTGCAGTACCCTCTGCCTACCATGCCACATGCGGAATAAAGCGTGAAGCTAAAAAAAATTACCTTCGAGTTTTTATTTATTTTTATTGAACATCCTATATTTATGTACGTTAGTAGAGTAACATACATCCCAACCATAACCATACAAAATAATTATAAGAATTATTTTCTATAAATTTTCTTTTTTTCCTTTTTAATGTATATTCTGTTTTTTGTAGTGGACAAAAATATTGTGCAAGTATAACGACTGACTGTTGATTTGTAATTATTAAGAAACTATAGATTCTTCTCATTTAAGTTATTCTGTTGTCTTAAATATCTTTAAAACGGGTTTTTCGAAGTTCTCTTCATGTCAAACCCAAAAAACTGTAAACAAAAGATATATATATAAAAATAAATTATATAAAACAATTCTTTAAATCAAAGGATTCTTTTGTTTCAGTCACCATGTGCAGAATTCATTTAGCCTCACTGATGCTGTGGGCCTTGCTGGTCGTCGTGGCGGCTGTGAATGGTCAAACAGGTAAGTTCAAGTGGCTTATACTTTACAAAATGTATAAGATATATAATATATAATAAGAGATTAGACAATTGTTACTTAATAGACTGTTTTGTTAACGAGGAATGCTATGGAAACCAACATTACTCTAGACTAAGCAAAACTTATCTACGTACTATATTTTTTTACGCTTTATTCCCTATATCAAAATGGACACAAAGAAAATAGTGTCAAAACACTCCATCTTACACCTGAATATGAGACAGGTGTTAATTTGTGTAACTTAACAACGCATTCCTTACTTTAAGTAAAGTTTGAATTCACGATCAGATTAAGCAACTATGCCAGATCTACAGACTTTATCCTAAATGTGACATGCCTAACTGAAACTCATTTAAACAAAAAAATATATGTTAATAAATTATGTTCCATGTGTATGTGAATGTATATGTATGGGGGTGTGAGTGTGTGTGTGTGTGCGTGCGTGCGTGCGTGCGTGGTGTGCGTGTGTGTGTTATTAACAAATTTGAAATAACAAGTATAAAGCTCAATCGACGAAAGTAATAACAGCTAATGTATACATTCCTTTCAGAGACTGAATCCCCAATAATACCGTCAAGCACAAAACCACCTACCACCACGGTGGCGCCCACCACCGTTGCCTGGGAAACTGAGACTCTGAACGAGGGTCAGGCCATACAGAAAGCCTTGCTGTACCTCCTGCAACATCGACAGCCTGACTGGGGATGGGGAAATGATACTCACCATGTTATGCTCACTTTACAAGTAAGATAGAAGAAGTATATGAAGTACGAATACGTATTAGAGATATATATAATAATATATTATAAATTTACAATGTTTTTTTTTTCTTGAATATTTAAAAAGTCTAAATATGCTTTTATAAGCAATAATGCTTATTATATACATTATATATTTATATTTTTAAATTTGTTACATTCGGAATAATAATTTGAATGTAAATAAGACGTCGTTGCTCAGAGACATGTGGGTTCAATTCCCATTTGTGAAAAATGAATTCGTTTTGTTTTCTTCGCTCTGGCAACAAGGCATCGAAATCCGCCACTCTCTCATCACGTAATGCCTTGAAAAGCGGCAAGTGAGGAATGGAGTGCTTTAGTACTAGGTTTCTTCAGCTTACAGTTCTTTCTACCCTTTCGTTCTAGTTCGTTCGTTCGTTCCAGCGTTTATAATATATTAAATTACCTAGTATCCACTAACTGCAATCTACAAAGAGAACCTAGTGACAAAATATTCCTTTCTCTAGTTTCCGCCCGAAATAAAGACGACGAACCCAACGCCACATTTCTACTTACCAGCCCTCCTGACAAAAATATATAAATAAAAATACCTAGCTTTAAAATAATATGAGGCCAACGTTATACAGCAGCAACGGCAGTAGTACTATTCGAGGAGCATGGATAATTATAATTTATTTCATCTTAACCGCTCTGGTAACAAAATAAAACGTGGAAGTGAGAAAAGAGTGTCGTAACACTAGGTTTTCTCTACCAACTCTACAGCAGTATGTGTATGGTGAAATTAAAATAAATAAATTTTGAATTATTTTTACATACAACAACTTTTACATAGTATATTAAAAGATTACAAATTTTAACAGTTTTTAATATTTTGTCTAACAGTTAGCTAATAACACTGGCAAGGAAATAGAGCAGCAAGGCTTAGAAATGCAGCTGTCAGCCAAACAGATGGAAATAGAGATTCTGCTTATGATGTCCAAGTGAGATTACATATTAATTACATAATATATTTAAATAATTTATTTTCTTTTAGAACGTACTATATATGTGTTGTAAATAATTTGTCTTCGTGTAGAGTTTTTTTTAATTCAGTTTGTTCTATTGATTTATTGGTGTGGATAAATTGACATTTGCTTTTTGACGTGACAACGTCTTAAATTAGGTTGCGGCTCGGAGTCACTTATGAAAAAGTAACGTAACGATGTGTCAACTGTCACCGAACTATGATCTGTCCGCAGTGCGTATCACTTGACACAAAATTTGTGCAATTTATATTATAATTATTATTCATATCAATAAATATTCTACCGAGAAAAAGACGTTGTCACGTAAAATTTTCGCCCGTGAAACCCACTTTACAGGCAACCATTTTTTTTTATTCATAAATTTGATAAGACGTTCAAATTAATCCTAATTAAGCAAATTTTTGATATATATTAAAACTCTTATTGTTTTTGAAAAAAATTAAGAAATTAAGTAAATTTTATAAAGTATAATTAATTTTATATGTAATTTAGAACAAAAGCTTTTTATAAAATATATGATTTAAATATTTTTACTTTATATTTCTAAAATAATTTAAATAGTTTGACCAAAAAAATTGATTTGTTAAATAATTTTATATCTATAGCTAATTTATCCTTAAGTAAGTTATCTTAAGTAGCAATAATTATAGTCTCAATGATGTATGTACGTACGAATTTCAAGTCCATAAAGTAAACTCTTACTAAGTGAAATTCTCTAATGAACATAGAATTTATTTTGCTGTAAAAATTATAAACATTACTTTGCTTTAAAACATTTATACTTAAATGGAATGATTAAAATAATAAAATAAAAAAAATAACAAAATTACAAAAAGCAGGGACGGAGAAAGCAGGGACTAAGCAACGGAGTGTCTTAACACAAGGTTCCCACAGCCCCTGCAGTTCCCTCTGCCTACCCTGCCATGTGCGGGATAAAGCGTGAAGCTAAAAAAAAAAACAAAATTACACAAACTGTTCTAGACACCACGAATCTCCACCTCCATTGGGACGTCTGGCCGCCTACACCCTCGCTTTGGGCGCTCTCTGTAAGGACCCCAGGTCCTTCCATGGTCGAGACCTGGTCACAGCGTTGTTGCATCGAGAGCCTCCTCATGATTTGGAATTCGCGTATGCAACTCTTGCTGCTTGCTCTTCTGCAGCCCACGTCAGACGCCGACATATACGACGTCTGTTAGATATTGCTAATGCAGCAGCTGATCATAGCCTAGGTAAGGTGGTTTTTAAGTAATAATATAATATAATGGATGTTTTTTTAAAAAATATATATAACTTTCTTTAAAAATTGTTTAGGCTTAAGTATATAAGTCGTTCATAACACAATTTCTTAGAAATTACTTTTGATGTAATTAACGGCATATTTTTAACAAAAGATACCACTTAAAAAAAGCAATTGGCACAAATCTAATAATTTATGTCATACAGTTTATATTCAGCTTCGACGGTGTTTGTAAACAAAAAATCAAAAAAGTATATATATATATATATATATATATATATATATATATATATATATATATATATATATATATATATATATATATATATATATATATATATATATATATATATATATATATATATATATATATATATATATATATATATATATATATATATACATATATATATATATATATATATATATATATATATATATATATATATATATATATATATATATATATATATATATATATATATATATATATATATATATATATATATACTAGCTGACCCGGCAGACTTCGTACTGCCTCATCGATAAATAAAAAACCAAATCTTTTGTATAAAATGATTTTAAAACAAACAAATCGAATCCGTATTTAATAAAAAAAAATATTTAATAAAGCAGGAAGTCTTATTATTATTTTCGATACATCGTGTTGCTTACTTAGAAAAAAGAGTTTTCCTGAAATACTGGCTATTTATAAGGTTTAAATTTGATATTCACAGACACACACTATTAAAATACAGTCTGTTAATTAATTTGAAGCTTCTCATTAACTATATTTTTTGTTTTCCTTTGTGGTGCGTAAATAAACAAAGAAGACGGTTTTCCGACGCGCGAACACGCGACGTATAATTGTCCATGCGCGAAACAGGGAAACTCCAAGTTGATTCCACAAACTTCTAACGACTGTCCTTGCGATTTATTTATGGTCATCGCAAAGGCCAGACGTACTGGAAATTGTAAGCGTTTAAAATCGAATGGTAAGTCCGTTGGTATCATCGGTATCCGCGGGATCAAGACATCCTCTCCTTTGTATTTTCCTTTTATGATTGTCGCCTCAATGACGTTATTCATCAGTCTTTTCACAGCCAGTCTTGTTCCATTGCATAGTCGAGGTTGATTAATATTACGCAGCATGATAACAACTGATCCTACTTTTAACTGCAAATTGTAAGGTGGTAATCCAGGCAATTCCAGTGAATTTAAAAACTCAGTGGGATATTTGATTACGTCATCCTGGTTCATTACGTTGTCGACAGATTTAAAGGAAACCAACTGTCCTGGAAGAAAATTCTAAATGGTCGCATTAAGATTCTCGAAATCTTTATTTTTCGCTGCTAATATTGCTCGTTCACCCAGCCAATTATGGTTATTGAACTTTTAGCGCTATATCTGGGAAAACTCGCTGAATAAGCTCCACTTTTGAGTCTGTGATGTGACAGAAATCTGTAGGTAATGTGATGAATCCGGTCGAGGTGTCCACTGCAACTTTATTATTTCCAATGTCTAACAACTGCTTCGCAAACACATTTGCAGTTTCATCTTGTTGCAAAAATACTCGCATGTTAGTTGTTAAGTGGAGTGGCTTTACGTACTGCCACAAATTTGATGATTTTAGGCATGCATTTGGTTGATCAGCAACAGTTGATCGGGGAATAACTGGAAGAGTCTGACGAAAATCACCTGACAACAGAATCATGGCCCCACCGAAAATATTTTGGTTGTCACGAAGATCTTTCAACGTTCTGTCCAGTGCCTCCAGTGACCTCTTATGGGCCATTGTGCATTCATCCCAAACAATCAATTTGCATACCTGTAGGATCTTGGCCATTGCGCTATTTTTAGCGATGTTGCAAATTGGTGTTTCGGAGATTTGCATGTTTAGTGGTAATGTCAAGGCAGAATGTGCAGTTCGCCCGCCTTCTAGCAGAGTTGCAGCTATTCCAGATGAAGCCAACCCTAGAGCAACATCATTTCGCGATCTGATCCTCGCCAAAAGCAATGAAATTAAAAACGTTTTTCCGGTTCCTCTGGGAGCATCAAGAAAATAAATTCCTCCAGATTCACTGTTCACAGCTTCATCAGACATCTGCATCAGGTAGTGGTAACAGAGTTCCCAGTAAGTGATAAATTTGTCCTTGTATCTGTAATTTTTAAAAATTTGTCCATTAATTATTTTCGATATATATATTTTAGTACAAACTTGAATAATATAAAAAAATATTCTTATGTAATACCTTGAAAGTGGGCATAAAATTTTCTTGGATAATATGTGTAGCACCAAATGATGTCATCTGGAAACAGTTGTTATATTTCTGAATGTTAGTCAAGAAGTGTTTAGAATCATTTCCAATCCCAGAAACTAAAGAGCGTAAAGGATCTGGTGGTGGGACCAATTGTGGCAATTTTACTTTGCCTTCAGCACAACATAATCCAGTAGATTCACCAGTGTATTTTAACGCCTTACAATATTTACAAATTGTTTTCATTTCCCCAATTGTTACCGATTTGTCGGCACAATAATCAATTGCCGGATCATAGTGGAATGCAGCAAAGGAGCTCTGCGTCTGCGGATTCGCTCAATTTCATTATGTCTAGCTTGCTGTTGTTGTGTTTGATGTGCACAAACTCGTTGCATTCTAAGACTATCTCCTATATTGTCACTCACTAAAGAACGCAATTCTGACATAGCAATACGACTTTCTTGATCTGTCTGTCTCTGGTCATCAGTGCGGTTAGCACGTGAGGTAGCTCTTCGCACATTTGATTGACTACGACGACCTAAGTCAGGTCGTCCTCTCCTCGGCATCGTAAATTGTAATTAATCAAAGTGAGAAAATTTCCCGCTTATTTAGCAGTAAAGTGTCACTATCACAAAAAAAAACACATTACTTGGAATGTCACTATCACAAAGGATCACCAAAGTAAAGAAAGTTCTCGCGCACGTATCCACAAAGATAGATATAATATCGTAATACTTTTTTCCATGCTTTGAAATGCGACAGGATGGATTGACATATTAGTTGGTTGTCAAATCTAATGTCAAATATTATGATTGCAATACAATGTATTTTGAGACTGTGCAATTTTCTTCTGTTGAGTTTCAAAACGCATATTTGTCCTCCAACGTGCACGCGAATTTGAACTTTATGCAGCGGTAATAAATTATAAATTGACTCTTCATTTTATTTAGAAAACGTTTGTATGGGAAATAGAAAAATGCTGTTTTGAGGATTTTCCCGGCAATTATTCGAATTTTTCTCACCTTTTAAACCTTCCCTAGACCTCCACGAATAATTCAAGACCAAGATAAGATAAATCCGTTCAGCCGTTCTCCAGTTTTAGCGAGACTAACGAACAGCAATTCATTTTTATATATATAGATATATATATATATATATATATATATATATATATATATATATATATATATATATATATATATATATATATATATATATATATATATATATATATATATATATATATATATATATATATATATATATATATATATATATATATATATATATATATATATATACATATATATATATATATATATATATATATATATATATATATATATATATATATATATATATATATATATATATATATATATATATATATATATATATATATATATATATATATACATATATATATATATATATATATATATATATATATATATATATATATATATATATATATATATATATATATATATATATATATATATATATATATATATATATATATATATACGCACGCGTGTTAACGCTGCGTGCGATAATAATTTAAAAGTGCATGTAGTGTCGTTTCAATACATATAATTATTTATCTCAAAAGTGAAATAATGGCCAAGTGTACAAAGTGTGGTAAAAACGTTACAAAGAAATCGCCAGGAATACAGTGTAATAAGTGCAACAAATGGCTTCACGGCGCCTGCGCATCATTAACAACCGAACAACTTAACGTTTTGTATGAAACGGAGGCGGTAGATTGGAAATGCCGCGCATGTAGCAGCCAATATAAGCAGAGGCGCATATCTGCAATATTACCTGACCCTGAGGATGATGAAAACGATGATCCCGAAACACCAAATGTACAAGGTTCTTACAATGACCAGTTTTTATCGGATATACGACGACAAATAAGGGATGTCATCCAAGAGGAAATACGCCGAAGTCTCCAGTTTTACTCCGATAAAATCGACGAATTTCAAAATAAAATGAAAACATATGAATCACATATGAAAACGTTAGAAAATAATTGTAAAGATATAAATAATAAATGTACAAACTTACAATTAAGAATAGATGCGTTACAGCAAAAAAATAATGTAATGGAACAAAACCAGTTTAACAACAAAATTGAAATATGCGGTATAAGTAAACATGAAAACGAAAATACTCTTGATATAGCAAAAAAAATTGGGCAAATTCTTAAACAGAACGAAAACGAGGTTGTCTCCGCATTTCGTAAAATGCCTAAGTCATTGCCGGCACAGAGTAGGAACGCGTCGACCATTGTCGTGACCTTGCGTGATGGATGTCGAGATCAATGGTTGGAGTCATCGAGGTCCACTACGATAACAGGCAAAGATATAGGACACGACGATACTTTTAAAGTGTTTCTTCGAGAGGCCCTCACCCCTTCTACCGCGTATTTGCTGTGGCTGTCAAAATCTAAACTTAAAGACAGTGGTATTTATAAATACGTATGGTGTAAAAAAGGATCGATCTTAATAAGAAAGGACGACAAGGAGAGGGTGCACACTGTAAGAGGTGAGAGGGACATAGATCGCTGGTTATCAGCAGCTAAACAAGCTACGTGAGAAAACAAGTTCTTATTATTCTTACAGGGTGCCCCGTCTCCCTAGCGGTCCAAATTTATATATATTATAGTCGTTTTTATCATGGATTTTAGTGATCCAAGTAAATAATTGAGGAACGTTGTTATGATAACTGGAATAACTATGTACGATCGATAACTGTAAATTCATTATTATTTTTTCATATTAACATAAGATCTCTTACAAAAAATTTCTCACAGATTGAATGTATTGTGTATAACAGTACCCGAAACATCGATATAATTATACTAACAGAAGTAAATTTAAAAGAAAATTGCGCATCCTTATTTGAATTACCGAATTATAACATGTACACAAAATTACGTGATAGTCGTAGGGGAGGGGGAATTATTATGTATATCCATAAAAAGTATTTATTTACGAAAATTAATTCTGTAACGTTAAATTTTGAATCTCTTTTAGGTAACATTGAAATATATAAAGATTGTAAGTTATGTGTCTGCGCTGTGTACCGGCCGCCAGATACGAATAAAACTAACTTCATAAAGGAGCTATGCAACTTAATCGGAAATAATATTTGTAATAACATTTTACTTATTGGCGACACAAATATAAACATAATGAATTCGAACAACGTAACTAATTTGTATTTAAATTCCTTGTATGAACTAGGGTTGGAATGTGGAATTAAGCAATACACCCGTGTCGAATTACGAAATAATATTATCACCAATTCATGTTTAGATCATGTGTTCGTGCGCAGTGTAGATTCCCATACAGTGCACACAGCCGTAATAAACAACGCAGTCGCTGACCATTACATTACGGGGTGCGCGCTCGCCGGCTTGCCGCGCGGGTCTAGTCGCGGTGAGAAGTGCAGCCGCACTGTCACTAAGTTAGATAACGAATTAGTTACTAAAGAGTTAAAATCCGTTGACTGGAACACAGCGCTCACATACCACTGTCCTGATAGCGTATTAGATTTTATAGTAAATAAATTTCAATGTATATATAAAAAGTGTATAGTAACGATAAAAGAAAATAGTAAAAAATGTAAAAAATGTCCGTGGTTTAATAATAAAATAAAAAATATGTGTAAGAAACGAAATAAATTATATAAGATATGGAAAAAGGATACGAGTAATATAGAAAATAGAATTATATACAATAAATACAGAAATAAGACAAATAAATATATTAACTATGTAAAAAATTCATATTATAGGTTAGAAATAAGTAATAATTTTAGAAATACTAGAAAAGTGTGGCAAATTGTTAATAATTTATGTGGAAAAGTTACAAAATCAGTAGATGAAATATTAATAAAATCTTTTAAGTTAGATATACAAACCGTTGCTGACAACTTTGCTGACGAATATAGTAAAAGTGTGGATGCAATAACAACTTCTTGTAACCAGGTTATGCTGGACTCGAAATCTTACCGTATGTGCCCTGAAGTGGCAATGCTATTGCGAAAAGCAAGTAGTGATGCTATTCAGAAAATTATTACTAAATTAAACCAAAACAAAAGCCCGGGTCTCGACGGGGTGCGCGCTTCTGATATAAAGGCAATCAAAAATGAAATAACACCTGCATTGACACATCT
The DNA here is from genome assembly GCA_037178615.1 of Dione vanillae. Taxonomy (NCBI): domain Eukaryota; kingdom Metazoa; phylum Arthropoda; class Insecta; order Lepidoptera; family Nymphalidae; genus Dione; species Dione vanillae. The sequence continues at coordinate 268,933 of JAZFAU010000232.1, read as the reverse complement.
TGTAAACACGTGCATTGCCACTTCTAGGTACCCAAATCAATTAAAAAAAGGTATTATTCGTCCGATATACAAAAAGGGCAACCACACAGACTACTGTAACTATAGACCAATCACAATATTATCCTGTATAGACAAAGTGGTTGAGAGATACTTGAGTCAGGAGATCAATGCTTTCTTATATAACTATAACATAATAACGAACAGGCAATTCGGTTTCCAGAAGAGCCGGAGTACTTCTCAACTACTATGTAAATTCACCAATGACGTCAACAATTACATGAATGAGAAAATGCATGTAATAGTTGTTTTCATTGATTTTAGTAAAGCATTCGATTGCCTTATATACAATACTTTATATACCAAGCTGCAAGACAATGGTGTACAGGGTCCTCTGCTCGAATGGTTCAAGAATTACCACGAAAACAGGTATACTGTTGTAAAAATCGCAGACGTATATAGTAAAGCAGTAAATACCAAAAAAGGAACTGCACAGGGCTCAATTCTGGGCCCTACAGAGTATTTACTATATGTAAACGACATGTGTAACACCATGAGAGAGGGCTCCGTATACCAGTTCGCTGACGACACTTGTTTGCTAGCCGCTCATTCCGATATCAGAGTAGCGGAACAAATTATAAATAACAACTTTAACACACTATGTAAATGGGCGCATGACGTGGGCTTGTTCATCAATGCGTATAAAACTAAAGCCATGCATATCCACACATCGCATAACAAAGCAATGCACACTCCCACCTTACGCGCTCACAGCCACGACTGCTTACATAGTATGGCGGACACTACTTCGACATCATGTAACTGTACTGAGATTGAATTTGTTAACAATCACACGTATGTTGGACTAGTAATTGACAGACGCTTCAACTGGTCAGCGCATGTAAATCATATATGTAATAAACTTAGATCTATACTTAGTAAACTATCCATACTGAAACACAAAGTCCCTTATAAAATGTTGAGAGTACTGTACATGGCATTAGCAGATTCTACTATAAATTACTGTCTTAGTAGTTATGGAAGAACAAATAAAACATTAATTGACAACATATATGATTTACAGGTGAGGCTATTGAGGACTGTTGTATCAAAAAATATACGTGATAAACAGAAACTAGCGGACGATGCTTTATTTAGGTATTGCAACGTGCTACCCATACAAAGTAAAATATGCTTAGCAATTTTAAAAGATGAGCACATAAACAGATTACAAATAAAGCGTTATACCAGGAATGATCGACTGCGGCAGCTCAATAACGGAAACGTGTTTGAACTGCCCAGGTACCGCAATAAATACGGCACCAGAACATATAAGTATATGTTACCTGTGATATTAAATAGTCTCCCTCCTCAAATACGCGAAGTGTACATGAATAATTCAAATCCCATAAATATACTTAAAACTTATTTCATAAATTCAATTAAAAATGCTAATAATAAGGAAATAAATTATTGTCGTATTGTAAGTAGCACTAGCATTAACTAATATTTAAATTTTAGTATAAGAACTCGGCTTCCACACAGAAACCATACAGGTTTAAGTGGAATGTTATTTGTGTTTCTAATCGATTGTAACAAAAATGCTTTTAGTCAATAAATAAAAAAATATATATATATATATATATATATATATATATATATATATATATATATATATATATATATATATATATATATATATATATATATATATATATATATATATATATATATATATATATATATATATATATATATATATATATATATATATATATATATATATATATATATATACATACATACATACTTACTTAAATACGTACATATATGTAACCTGTAAACCCTTTCTTAAGAAATGGACTGTACAATACAAACTATACTTTCAATATAAACTAGTATTTTCTAAGATTAGTAAGTCAAACCAAACATAATCGCTCCATAGATTTTTAGAATTTTGTTTTCTAATACATTTCTAACAAACTCTTTATTTTTTGAATATGATTTTCTGTTTTTAATTCATTTACTGTAGATACTATATCAATGGTCATCCTTGCTCTACGTTGCGTTGTACAAGACCACCGCCACCGTAGCTTGATTCACTTTGTACGGCGTCCGATGGCCGGCCTCGCGAGACAGCAACATCCCGATGGCAGCTTTGGCTCTTTAACTACTACTGCTTTGGCTATACAGGTAATTGTCTAGCTTGGTGATCCCTCATATGGTAAGGTTAGCAAAGAGAATGTCGAAGTTATAAAAATAGCGTTGTCTCTCGCCAAGCGATTGTTCTTGGATAGCGGACAACGAAATAAATTGTACAAGAATTTCAACGCAGCGTAATGAAGTACGTATGGCTCAGTAGTCAGAGCACTTGCACGGTCCGCAAGAGGGCGCGGGTTTAAATCCCACTGCATTCATATTTTTATGTTTTCTTTAATTATTTTTTCTCAGCGTGGATTAAGACTTCAAAAATTATAACCTAATAGAACCTCGGTTTTCGACTTTCGATAGTTTTTATTTGAGTCTTAACGGCGGACCTCAACTTTGCGCCTTGTCTTGTTAGAAAAGCGGAAAATAAAAAAAAATCATTCTCACCGAGTGGTATCGAGCCAACTATCTTTGAACGAACGACAGATGTTTGTCCATTTATTCTGATAAATAAATATTTAATTACAAGCAGATGTTCATAATTTCGTTAGCGTGGGTTTTCATAATACATACTTGTCCGATTTTCATATACTGATTAATCAATTTTGCCATTATAACGAATCTTTCTATTTTTAAATTATTTTTTAAGCACTTCTTCAGTACAGATCTGTATCAGGGCTATCAGTATTTAAAATCAATTATAAAGATCCAACAGCTATATAGCAAATATTGGTTAATTCAAATATGTCTAGTAGATATAGAGATATGTGTATACAGACAAACTCACAAAATATATGAAATATGTAGATTTTTAATCTGTTAATTTTTATATCGCCTTGCATCATTTTTCTGTAACAATATTTACATACAAATAAGCACATTTACTTTACGATTTTATCATAGTGTAGATGTCTATCTAAGATAAATCAACTAAATCAAAATTTTTCTTGCGTCCGCTTCTACATGCGTTCAAAAAACCTATTACTCCTTTGATTGTTGCTTTTTAAACACCTCATTTTTAAACAGGCTCTGGAAGATTCGGACAACGGTCCCGGCGCTCATCAGCACTGGAGTCTACCGGCCGCCAGGAAGTGGTTGCTCGAACGTCAGGAGCCTGACGGCGGCTGGGGAGACGTGGCCAAGACCGCTGCTGCTGTGGCAGCTTTGACACCAGCCTCTTTAGCTGCTGTGCGTCCTCCGCACTGCAGTGACAAGCTGTTGGACAGTCGCCATGAGCCGCTTGGTGATTGTTTTAGCTTCTCATATATCTATTATGTATTGGAATTGAGAGAACATCTTATATTTAAGATATAGTTCCCTGCACTTCACTTCATTTATGTATATTTGGTGGTGAAACTTGCTGCTGCATTTTCTAATTACTGGACTGTGAATAAACACTATGTTCAATATGTAAAACTAAGTCACTTTCCGCCATCTGTCCTTTTGTATACTTAGGTCATTAAAGCTCGCTCGCAATGGATTTTGATGTACTTTTTAGATAGGTAGAGTGATTTAAAAGAAAGTTTTATGTTTATTTTAAGTATTCTAATGTGATATCTTTCACATGACTAATTACGTCGCTCTTTCAAGAGTAAACTCTAAAGAAGATGTGTTTGTGTTGTGTAATGACGAAAAAGCCATGAACGTAGCAAATTTAGTATCAGCACTGCATCTGTGCAAGATCGAGGCTAGGCACTAGTAAAATATAAATACAGTACAAATAAACCATAGAAATTGTTTCTTAATCAAAATAATTAATTTTCCATTTTCTAATATCTACTTTTATCAATCGAGAATACTATTACAACATATACATACATATATATATAATATATATTGTTATTTTAAACATATAGTATATTTTAGGCTAATTTGATTAATTGATTTACTTTTTATATTTATAGATAGCAACGGCGGTGACGGCAGCCTCAAACTGGCATATCAATCCGGCCACTCCAGCAACGACTCGGACGCGCGCAACGTGTCCTTCACCTACACGCTGTGGCTCGGAACCAACGTTACAGAGAATTACACTCTTTATATGGTCGCTCCTAGGTATTACCTGTTATTATTTCTGATATTCATTAAGTTTATATATAAAATAATTCGATTTATGCAGTAAGGCTATTGTAAAGCTATAATATCGCATGGAAATAAAAATATATTTGTTGTTGTCAAGTGAGAGCTGTCAAGTGAACACATAAAACAGTGGTTGCTGTAAATTTTCGCAAAATTTATTAAAAATATCAGGTATTACAAGATCCTCAACTGTTAACAGCGTGCCTAAAACACCAGTGCATTGAAAGTTTTAATAATCAGTGTTAATTAACGCGATTCAAAGGAAAATATTTAAAAAAATCACCGAAGTAGACATAATTTTTTAGAAAAAAAAAACGAATACCCTCGGAAATAAAAAAATAAAGAGTAAGAGAAAGTGAACGACTTCCGGTGTTTGACATTGACTTTACCATCGACAAAACAGTGTTGCTATTGCGTAAGGGATACCTGCAATAAAAATGGATCCGCAAACTAAACTAATTTTAGACAAAATGAATGAAATTAAATGCGATTTTAAAAATCAAACTGAGGAGCTAGCTGAAAGGTTTACAAGAAGCATGTCAGATTTACTAGATGAAAAATTAAAACCACTTATTGAAGAAAATATAAGGCTAAAGAAAGAGGTCGAAAATCTGCAATCAAAGGTACAAAACTTAGAGCGAGATGTACGAAAAAACAATTGCCTAATTCATGGAGTGACGGAAGAAGAAAAACATGGCTTCGAACTGAGAGAAAAGGTACTAGAAATTTTGAAGTATGCAAGTGATATGCAAGAATGGGACAAATGGGAGATAAGTGATGTGAGAAGGATAGGGAAAAGGGACAGTAGTAAAATAAGACCTATCCTCCTAACAGTTACTCTAACATGGCGAAAATATGAGCTCTTGAAAAATAATAATAACTTCCCTACTGGCATTTATGTCACCCAAGATTACCCTAAATCAGTTATCATTAAAAGAAAAGAGTTAAAAGAAAAACAAAAACAAGAACAACAAAAAGGAAACACAGCCTACATTCGCTACAATAAACACATAGTTAAAGGTAAAACAGACAAGGAAACAAAAAGAAAGAGATCAGAATCTAAATCACCTACCATAGCCGACAAAATAAAAGATGGGGATCGAGCACCATATAATAAATTACACAAATTACATAGTATGTTTCGCCCAAGATCTAATTCCTCAAGTTCCTTGGCAGAATAAAAATTACACATACATAATTAATAAACAAAAATCAAAAGATAACCAAATAAAAGTCAGAGAAAGTATATATCATAAGAAACGACATTCCCCAAGCCGGTCAAATGCGGTCACCGTGGGGAATTACGACCGCAACCCTCCATCACGCAATTATGAAGATAGTAACGCATCTTCTCCGATACTAAGAAATGTACTCTCAAGTCAAGTACAAAAAGACAATAAAAATCTATATATAGCAACCTTCAACGCTACAACTCTCCGAACTCCAGAAAAACTCATGGAGCTTGAAGAAGCTCTGAAATTAATTAATTGGGATATAGTGGGGCTTAGCGAGATTAGAAGAAATGGAGAAGCAATAGAAGAACATAACAATTATATATTTTACTATATTGGAGAAACGCCTGGGCAATATGGTGTTGGTTTCATTGTAAAAAAGCAACATAAAAATGCAATATTAGAATTCAATGGGGTGTCAGAAAGAATTGCAATGCTACATATACAATTTCCAGAGCAGAAGGAACCCATGTCAATCATTCAGATATACGCACCCACAGAAGTTGCAACAAAAGAAATCAAAAATAAGTTCTACGAGGAATTAAATAATACTATGGAAAAGGTACATAAGCACGTTATTGTAATGGAAGACTTCAATGGTCAAATTGGGACAGATAGCAAAGAAACAAATATTCACATAATAGGAAAACATGCAACTGGAAAACTTAACGACAATGGGCAGCGTATAATAAACTTTGCAATCCAGAACAACTTTTATATAATGAACACTTTTTACAAAAAGAGGAAGAGTAGAAAATGGACCTGGGTGTCACCAGGATATACTGTCAAAAATGAAATTGATTTCTTTCTATCCAGTCGGCCAAAAATATTTAAAGATGTTGAAGTAATAGCGCAGTTTAACTTTAACTCTAATCACAGGATGGTTAGAGCAAAACTAAACCTGATACCAATTAAACATTCAAGGCGTAGCTATATAAAGAATCAAAAAGTCCAGGGCATAATCTTATTAAATGAAAAGGAACTGCTAAACTTAGATAATGATCTAAAGGAAATATCAAATAAAGAATCAATACAAAATAAGTACAATTATTTCGAAACCATCATACAAAATTTTAGCGCAAATTTATCACTAAATCGAAAATCTAAAGACCTACTTGGAGAAGAAGCAAAACGTCTAATTGAAAAAAGAAAGAGCATGTTACAAGAAAGGAAGGAAAAGAGGAAAGAGATTGCCTAAATTAGTAAGGACATCAACAAAAGCATTAGAAAACACAGAAAAAGAACCAGAACAGAAACATTTAAGCGTCATATTGAGAAAGCAGGTGCAATAAAGAAAGCAATTAAAGAACTTAGACAAAACACAACTTGGATACCAAACTTAAAGAACAAAACTGGGAAATTGGAATCCAATAGAAAATCAATAAAAGACATAGCTACAAAGTTCTACAAGGACTTATACAATGATAAAGATTATGGTGAAGACATAGACTTGGGTAGAAAGGAAGAGGATGAAGAACAAATACCCTGCATCATGGAATCAGAAGTTAAATATGCTATAGTATCCCAAAAGAACAACAGGGCACCAGGGGAGGATGGAATTACAAATGAATTATTAAAGACAATTTTAGAAAATGTATCTAAGCCTGTTACACAGATTTTTAATCAAATTATATTAGAAGAAATCATCCCACAGCAATGGAAGAAATCTAGCATCGTACTCTTACACAAGAAAGGAGATAAAAATCAAATCAATAACTATAGACCAATAAGCCTGTTATCTAACCTCTATAAAATATTTTCTAAAGTCTTACTAAATCGTCTGACGACTATTCTAGACGAAAACCAGCCAAGAGAACAAGGTGGCTTCAGAAAGAACTATTGTACTATTGATCACATATTTGTAGTGAAACAAGTTATTGAGAAGTTCAATGAATACTGCAAACAGTACTACATAGCCTTCGTGGACTATAATAAAGCATTCGACTCAATTAAACATATCGAAATCTGGAGATCTCTATTACAGCAAGGAATTCCAAAGAAGTATATTAGAATCATTAAACAAATATACAATAGAAGTACATCCAAGATAAAACTAGAGAACGCAGGACAAGAATTCGAAATAAGAAAAGGAGTACGTCAGGGTGATCCATTATCCCCCAAATTATTTTCTGCTGTTCTCGAGAGTGTATTTCGAAACATGAAATGGAAGGGTAAGGGTATTAACATAGATGGTAAATGTTTAACACATTTGAGATTTGCGGATGACATCGTGCTTATGACAGATAATCCTAGGTCGCTCGAGGAAATGTTACAACAACTCGCAGACCAAAGTGTTCTTGTTGGATTGACAATGAACACGGAAAAGACAAAAGTAATGACAAATGGTCTAAAAACGCTTATTCAAATTAGCAATTGCCCAATAGAATACGTGGAAGAATATACTTACCTGGGACAGACAGTCTCGCCTGTTAATATGACATTAAAAGAAATAAATATAAGAGTAGCAAAAGGATGGAGATGTTTCTGGGCACTAAAAGATGTTTTAAAAAATAGAGATATCCCTATGGAATGCAAGACAAAAATCTTTAATATGTGTATTCTACCATGCATCACATATGGCTGTCAATCCTGGACTCTCACAAAGAAGGCGGTCCACATACTTAAAGTATGTCAGCACAACATGGAAAGGAACCTACTTGGTATAAAAAAGAAAGATAAAAAGAGACTTGATTTGATCAGAAAGAAAACAAAAGTAAGAGATATTGCAATAACCATAAAAAAGTTAAAATGGAGATGGTCAGGACATATGGCAAGAGATACTTCAGGAAAATGGCCAAAAGATATTTTTGAGTGGTACCCAAGAAATGCTCAAAGAAAAAGAGGAAGACCTTACAGACGATGGGAAGATGACATCAGGAAAACAGCCGGTCCCCACTGGCTGCGGAAGGCAAGGAATAGGAGAGAATGGAAAGGGATGGAGGAGGCCTATGCTGAAAAGCAGACTAAATAAGAAAAAAAAAAAAGAAAAAAAAAAAATATAATGTGATATATTGTGAATGTTATTTGGTCAATAAAGGCTATTTTATTTATTTATTTTATTTATTTCTGATATTCATTAAGTTTATATATAAAATAATTCGATTTATGCAGTAAGGCTATTGTAAAGCTATAATATCGCATGGAAATAAAAATATATATTTTTCGCTCTGGCAACTAATCAAAACGTGGTGTTAAATTCCGCCAGTCAACACGCAACACCTCGAAGAAGGCAGAAAGCAGGGACGGAGAAAGCAGGAACTAAGCAATAGTGTCTAACACTAGGTTTCTATAGTTCCTGCAGTTCCCTCTGCCTATCCTGCTATACGATAAATAATGATAAAGCGTGAAGAAATTAAAAAGATATGTTGCATAGAAATAAAAAAAATAAATATATTTTCTTCGCTCTGGCAACTAAGTAAAGCGTGGCGTTAAATTCCGCTAATCAACACACAATGCCTCGAAAAGGCGGAAAGCAGGGAACGGAGTGTCTTAACACTAAATTCCCACGGTTCCTGCGGTTCCCTCTACAATATAATCTTCATATCTTCATACATATCACAAGTAATACAGTAATCTATTTTGTTTGAATCACATTTCAGAAACATTTCATTCTACCACGTAATGCAAATGGCTGCCGAACAGGACCCTAAATTTAAATTTGAAGCCAGCGAATGGCCTAATGGTCATTATGTGCATACCTTGGCTGGACACAAGGAGGAGCCTATGGGGTACCACTACTGGTTGCTGTACCGCTTACCAGAGATACCTGACCCTGCCAGTCCCCCTGGCAACCAGCTAGTAGCTCCTGTCGGTATGTGCTAATTTTGCCAATAATTTACAATTCTCTACTATGATTTGTGATTGAAAATATAATATATATTGGAATTAGTAAAACGAGTTATGTTAATAATCTAGCATGTTAGAAAATGACATTGAAAAAGTGGGGTATAAAATTAGGATATTACTTTTAAAATGTGCTATTGAACTCTGAATTTCAATATTCTTCACATGAAAAATGTTTCCAAAAAACCTGGTTCAGGTCTGGTTTAGCAGAAAGATTGTCTTTGCTTTTTTTTTAAATCGTTAATAAAGACAATCGGACAAATTAATTAATGTTATTATTTCAGATTGACAATACTACTAATATTTAAATTCTGTAAACCATGTATCATAGTGCAGTTTACTTAAAACAATTTAAGCTCAACGATTACTAAGTTCGATTCCTACTCAAAGAGAATTGATTTTTTTTAATTTCTTTTTTATTCACTCTGGCAACTTGACAGGCGCAGTGTTGAGCTCTATCACTGAACACGCAATTCCGTAAGAGAAAGCGAAAAATAGGGAACATAGGCAGGAAGCGTCTTAACACTAGGTTCCCATGGTTCCCATGGTTCCATTTGCCTACTCGCGAGATAAAGCGTCAAGCTTAGAATAAAAAACAACATTTCACGTGTTTTTCTGAATTATTTTTATGATTTCTCATATATGAAATATATTTAATCTGTATTATTGTTTCAGGCGTCGACGACCTGCTAGTTGAAGACGGGGAGCACTATCTGTTCTGGTATAAGAAGCTGTAATTTACTTAACATACTTGATCTTTGAACTTAAAGTGTAATAAAATTTTCAAACGATAAAATGTAGATAGGATTCAGCCGTTACAAAAACAGTAGTAGTATACAATAAACACGTTTCTTACAAATAATTTTTAATATGGCAACATTTATCTATGAACCAGTAGATTCTAGAATAATTATATGTTTTTGTGACATTTCTATAAAATTAGAATAGAAAAGATGTTAAAATTAAACTTCCTAATAACATTTGGACGTAAGGTCGATTATCTTTTTTAAAAAGCACTCCTTAAGTATTTATAGTTTGGTAGCACTGTTTCCGCAATACCTATTAAAAGTATGTCTCTAGGTAGTTTTTCTCGTTTTATCACTTCATTTGCGCACATTTTATCTCAGTAGTCCAGAGAAACGTAAATATTTGAAATATTAATATTGCTTAAGTGGGAATCAAACCCACAACCCTCGCGTGTAGATTGTACTTATTCAATTTACAAAGCATGTTTAATATCATAATAATGTAGAGCATTTTCAATATCAAATGAAATAGTTGCGTTTAGTTTACAGTTACATATTTAAAGTTACATAGATTATAAATATCTTAGCATAGGTTTGCCTGTTTCAAAAACTAGTGTTGTTTCTTCCATTAATAAACTGTCAAATTTTCATAAGTAAATTAAAAAAAACTATTATTTGGTCGTATTATGTTATTCGTCTTAGTGATACTTGTTCTCTTGCTATGTATACGCACTTTTAATATATTTAAAAAAAGTATTTTTAAAATTAGCCTTTAACTTATTATTAGATAGGTATTTCAAGTGTGTAAGTTATCTGTCGTGTCGAATTTTTTTAACAATTTATACTTACATTAAAAAAACTTGTCATCAAATCTTAGAATCAAGTAGGTCACGTTACTTGTAAGTATTGTCAACAAAAAATTAGTTCAATGTAACTTTGAATGACGCCGATTCTAGCACTGAGCAGATATTAAATATTAAAAAAATATAGAAGGCTACCACATCACTAGAAGAATCAATAATAATTAAAATAAAACAATTACCATTCATTGTAATTCAATATTGACAACACTTAGAATAGAAAAATCATTTAGTCATGTAAAAAAATAGTGTTATAGTTAAGATAATATGTGTATCCATTAGATATGCGCAAGGGCATTTTTTAAGAGGAGAATGAGAACATCTCTCTTTGCAGAGAAATAAAATTAATCGTTTATTTCATAATTTTCTATTTATTAGAAAAAAATAGAACAATATTTGAACCACAGATAAACATCAGATCTGTTTGACAGCAAACGTCAAAAGTTCGTTGACCTTGCTATTTGTGTTCTTGACTCCTCTCGATTGATTGCGCATCTCGATTGATGTAGATTTACTTCTTGATTATAATCATGTTAGGAGACTGAGCGACTCAAAAGTATGAAGGGTTAGTGTAACATTTTTATTGTAACTACTGAATGGTTCTTAATAAATATTAAAATTTTACAGCTTTTTCTTTCTTTTATACCCTTCCCTTTCCCTTTTAATTTTTATTAAAATTTGATAAAATTTGAAATTGCTTTAATAGAAATACTAATATAAATCGACCTTAAGCAATAAAATGGCATTGATACTTCCTTTGGCAAAAATATCAAGAGTAATTAAGAGTAACTTTATCAAGAATAAGGCTTATAAATAAAACTAAATATATTTAATTTGTTTGAATTCAAATAATTTTTAAAGTATTTTCTTTATATACTCCTTTTCAGGGATATATGTTAAACATTTTGATTAATAAGCGAATGACTTTTTAATGATATAATATATAGAAAATATATAACATCCTAGAGGACCGTCGTGGTGCAGAGGCGCAACGTCTGCCTGTAACGCGACAGTTACTGGGTCCGATCCCCAGTCGGGGAAGATAGATTTTTCTATTTCCATTTTCTTCGCTCTGGCATCTCAGGCAAAGCGCGGCGTTGAGTTCCGCCACTCAACACGCAATGCCTCGAAAACGGCGGAAAGTGGGGACGGAGAAAGCAGAGACTAAGTAACGGAGTGTCTTAACACTAGGTTCTTATGGTTCCTGCGGTTCCCTCTGCCTACCCTGCCATGTGTGGGATAAAGCGTGAAGCTATATAACATCCTAAATTGATAAAATTCCATCTTGCGTCCGTCTAAGAAAAAAAAGACAGATAAAAAAAACAACCACAGATATAATAAAATCCAACATTTATTAAATTTTGTACAATTTACTTTAACACCAATATGCTAGATATTTTTTATGTCACTTTATGTTACATACAAACGGTGCACAGAAAGCTTTGCAAATATTTATTTAAACGTTTCAAAAATTTAAAGGTAAAATTGGAGATTTGTATATATTCGATACTTAATCGATTAATTTTAAATTGTATCGATTTAAATTTATAGTTTAATAGATAAATATAGTATTTAACTGAAAAAATACTAACAAATTGAAACGTTACATATACCAAGCACTGGTAAATATTTTATAACCTTTCGATTACCTAAAAGGAGTACAGCAGAAACTTCATTAATCGATTTATCGTACTCGAGCACTCGAATAGAGGAACTTTCAGATTGACAGTATCTATATCGATAAAATATAGCAAAAAGCATAAAAATGGATAAAGTATCGAATATAAATCGATCTCAATATAAAATAACGATGTAAATTCAAATATAAACGTGCTAATAATCTGTACGCAGTGAATACAACCTGTCCCTCTCTTAATAGTAAATAAAGTAGTAATAATATATATATATATATATATATATATATATATATATATATATATATATATATATATATATATATATATATATATATATATATATATATATATATATATATATATATATATATATATATATATATATATATATATATATATATATATATATATATATATATATATATCATATAAAACATATAATTTTAAATATTAATAAATATCTTTCATTGCAGATATGAATTTAAAATTACAATAAATTGTGAAATGCAATTTAAACCAAGATGGCGACTTTTTTCGTCGTTGCTCAATCCAAAATGATGTTTAGGTCAGTTTCCTTAAGAATTTCAAGCCTGAGATAGCAAGTTAAAGTCTGACAAGTAATTAATAATTATTTTTTTTATTTATATTGCACTTTACGAATTAAAATTAAAATATTTAAAAAGCCTTTTCATTTGTTATTTATTTTACTAACACAATTAATTTTAATTTAGATTTTATTTTATATAGTACAAATGTATATTATATATAACCAATATAAAAATTAAAATATTTTTTCTAACTAATTAATATATCAAGCTATTACATCTATTTAGTTAAAATTTAATAATCACCATTAATTTTAATTGCAATTAAAATTAAATAAGAGCAACATAAATAAAAACTCGAATCATAAATAAAATAACTATTATGACGTCATAGTACAGTATAAAATATAATTCGTAAGAAAGTCGATAGTCGTTCATAGTGTCCAAGGCATATATGTATTTCAAAATCATAAACGTTTAAGCGTACAAATTGCATACATCACAACTGTTTCATCATTTTTATCTTAGTTTTAATACTAATGTCAATTTACATTATTTAGGGCCAATTTTACCGGTTATAGATAAGGTTTCAGTTACTAAGCTGGTAGTTAAAGTTATCTATCAGATAAAAGTTGACATTTTAAACAAGTGCCTATCTTTTAGATATTTCTATCTGATACGTGTAAAAGCAAAATTAGTTCTTTAACTGTCAGATAAGAAATATACTTCCTATCTGGGATTTTATCAGCAAGGGATGAAGGCTGCTTCTAACCATTTATTATAATAATATCTATTACAAATTATTAAATGAAGTACTAAAATTAAAATACATGTTACAAGCATTAAAATACGGTCTACTTATAAAAAGATAGATACGGAATGAAATTAGTGTAATACATTTGTTTAAAATATTTCAAAAATACAATTAATTAATTATTCACACAAACACAACCTCAGCATCATAATCAATTTATGAACATAGACATAGTTTTGACTCAGTTAAAGTGACGCGATAGCCCCATAGCCTTAGTTGTTCTTGAGTCTTTAAATAAAAGGCGTAGAATGTAGATTCAATTAAATAAAACATTTAAATTAATTAAAAAAAAACCTATCTACAATACAACTAAAATTCAAATGTTGAGAAATAAAACTCAAATCAAGTAAAATTAATAAAAATCAAAATCAACAAAAAAAAACGTTTAATTAATTTAACCTTTAACATCTCTTGCAAACACTGCTGAGACTACAAAGAAGTTATATCGACCATTTTATAAAAAAAAAATTACCTATGAACATTAAAATTAATAATTATCATGTGTATATATTTAAAACTATATAATATATATATTTAAAAACGAATATAAAATCACCTCAGAGCTCTGCCTAGGCTTTCGCTGTTAATCTGTTCATGACTGTTGTATACGCTAGTCCTAAAGCCCAAGACACTTCATGACCGTTCACTTTCTTAAACAACTGAAATTAAAAAAAAGAAACGGTTAATTATTATATTGTAAAAAATTTTGAATTTTCGATTTCCATGCTGAAGATGGATTTTTCATTTCCATTTTCCTTGTTCGAAAAAGGCGGAAAGCGGGGACGAAGAAAGCAGGGACTAAGACAACGGAGTGTCTTAACACTAGGTTCATAAGGTTACTGCAGTTCCCTCTGCCTACCCTGCAATATGCGGGATAAAGCGTGAAGCTAAAACGCAACGCAAAGCAACTAAACAAAACGCGGCGGTGGCTAGGCAAAATGCCTCGAAAAGTTGGAAAGCAGGGAACACTGTCTTAAGCGAGATTAAGCATGAAGCTATAAAAAAATTGGAATTAATTTTACTTTAGTTTTAATGAATATATTATCTGTACTGTGTGACTGTATTTCAATTAGTCTACGGAACAGAGCCCATAAATAATTACGGCTTACATAAAAAAATAAGTTTTATTTTACTAGAAAAAGGTGTTCATTGTGACATAACAAGTAATAAAATGAGCTTAAAAAACATACAATCTAAAAATATACATAAATATAAATGACATACACATACATATAGACAACGACAACATTTTTAGCTAATCTTCCTTAATACTTTATTGCATCTATAATCCTCCTTAATGTTTGATTTAGACAAATTACGACTTGTACGCACTACCACTATTGTGGGTACCACACATAGGGCGTTGTTTAATTTACAGTGGACTCTGGCAGCCCGACAAACAATATGCAGATCAATGTCAGACTAATGAATTTGTGATGATAGGATTCTGTACGTTACATGTACTGAAGTACAACTCATACATAATTTATATATGTCGAATTTAGTATTTTAAATACCAATAAAGAGCTTACGTTTCATTATAAAATTAAGCATAAATGCATAAATATATGTACCAAAAACATAATCAAGAATTATAACTTAAAATCATTAATGAATTTATTTAATTACAAAGCTTCAGAATATCCATCAATTTCATTTTTGATTACAGAGAGTGCTGGATTAAACAAGGGCCGGATTATCGTAGGTCAATTGTAATAAATTTAGGGCCGGTTTCACCACTTCCAGAGAAGGAAAATGTCCCTAAATCTGGAAAAGTAACTACCCTCCATTTTCAATAAGATAATTACAAAACTACCCACATTTTCGATAAAAAATTTCAAGCACATATATATGTGGGCCGATCCCGGCGGCACTGCAATGCCGGGCCGACCCGCGACAGGAGTGGAGCGAGCCCCGAACATCCCATCAGCTTACAAAAATCAGTTTAATATACTGGTCCCGCGGTGCGGGAACTTTCAGATATTAAGCTGAAAAGAACAGATACTACACTTTGATCTTAGCCAAAAGGCCGAGAAGCGATACTTAGTTGGAAAAGAACTGGGGTAGTGATTAAACGGTAGAACATCTCGTTAGCGCGATTCAGGTATTGACCTAATATGTATAGCGCCATCTATGGAACGCGGTGGTAAGCGTTGCATTTAGTACTAGACGGGTTTACATGCATATATAACGAATCAAGTGTCATAACTCATCATGTAATGATTGAGTATTATGTTTTAAAAATATTATTTTAGATTTTTTTATATAATAAGCTAACCAATTTTTATAAGGGTTAAATGAAATAACTAATGCAAATTAATCATTTACAAAAAGAAGTAATTCACTGAAAACTCAAACTAAACAAAAACATAAACAGTAACTGTACTAACATACTATACTAACATGTCTGAACGCCGCACTTTCTCTAGACACACACAGAATTTAGCTTATAAAATAAATAATCGTGTAATTCAATCTGTTCTGAATATATAATATTTTAACTCTAAAACTATCAAAACAAAAGCAAAAAGAAAACCCTCACCGAAATAGGCTCGGTGTCCCTAATGTTGTAGACGTCCTGCAGCAGCGTGACCACGTACACCAGGTCGGTGCAGGCCCACGGCTGCTCCACGTTGGAGGCCGAGCACGCCTTCAGCGCGCTCGCGCGGTACTGCGCTATGGACACCGTGCCGCCCTTCATCACGTCTGCGGAGTGAGTCGGGTGAATCGAGTGAGTTTGAATTATAATTATGTTATATATTGGTGGGTTGGGTGAATTGAGTTTGAACTAGCACAATCATATTGTATGTTGGTGAGTCGGGCGAATTGAGTGCGCTTAAAATATAATCACATATGTATTGGTGGGTGGGGTGAATTGAGTTTGAACTAATATAATCATATGTTATATTGGTGAGTCGGGTGAATCGGGTAAATCTTAATCTCGAAACGTTTGTTTAAATATTTTGTGTATGTAAATTACATACTAGTTTAGCTGTAGACTTGAGCTTTTTTTGTTATTACTCCACAGTAAGAATAAAAACCACACCTAGCAAAAAAGTATTTTATGATAACATTTTAACCAGTCATTTCAATTTTAAAAACATATTCTTTCAAACACTATACAGTTAAATTTACACACAGACACATACACAAACACACACACACACACACACACACACACACACACACAGATACCTATAATGCCTGCGTCGGCGGCCACATCGTAGAAGTAGCTCATGGCGGCGACGGCGCGCGGCGGGGCGGGCGGCGCGGGCGGCGCGGGCGCGGCGGGCGGCGCCTCCAGCGTGCGCGACACGTAGCGGCGCGCGGCCTCGCGACAGCGCGCGTACGCCGCGTCGCGCTTCATGCCGGCCGGGCGGGGCGCGCCGCTGGTGGGGGAATTATTCGACAGTTATTTAGAGACTACCCTCTTTTATTGCAGTTTTTATTAGCAGCGCCGCTGATAAGGAAATTGGTCGGCAGTCACTCAAAGAGGGTAGAGATAGGGAGTTGTTATTAGCTGTTTTGGTAATACCTAATAGAATCAGACTTTACTTAGCGCAAGTCCATCCTAACTAAGAAAGGAATTTATATGTAGCTACTTCCGCTATGCAGTAGGTGAGTCAAGTTGACTCGGCGTTTAGCACTTGTCAGTCTAACATCTCCTGAGGATACCTCGATGAGTGAAACACGTGTAGAGAGTATAGTAACGGTGGTAGTTGTGTTTCGCATTGTTTACTTCACCCGCATTTATCAGTGGGCCGACGGTATACTTCATTGCGTAACTACTATTGCATAGAGGAAGTAGATACATATATAAGTTCCTTTCTTAGTCTGTTTTGGTAAGTTAAAAATTATGATGTGATATTGGTAAGTTCAATTACTAGTTCGGCAGTTAAAACTAAGCGGTAGAGTATACAAAAATGAGTAATAATAAAAATTAAACGGATCAGCGAATATATTATGAATGACCAGAAAAATAACTAAATGGGCGGTAAAAATTATTAGACGAGCTGTTACTTAGGGGCAGGAATAAATAAAAGTAAATGACCTAACTAATGGAAAATAACTTCTAACCTAAGTTAGGTTAGTAACTAATTGATTTTTTTTACTGTCCATGTTTTACTGTCGCAATAATTAATCAACCGCCATTAAATTGAATAACTGCTCAATATGTTTTTCAACTGATCATAATAACATCTGGAATATTTAAATAATAGCTCGAAAAATTGTTTCCCAAATTAGTCATTGGAAATTAAACCGTCGTGGCAGAGAGTTTGTTATCTTTACAAGTAGTTTTTACCGTTGACCTACAGCCATATAATTGGTAGAGAATCCTTTGCGAATAGGAATCGCATTCGCAAAGGCGCAGTGTCTACCTGTAAACGCGACGGTTTGTGAGTTTGATTACCATGTGAGGAAGATGGATTGTTCTATTTACATTTTCTTCGCTCTGAAAACTGAGCCACACACGCAATGCCTCGAAAAAACTGGAAAGCAGGGACTAAGCAACGGAGTGTCGTAACACTAGGTTCCACGGTACCTGAAGTTCCCTCTTTCCGCCTTTTTCGAGGCATTGCGTGTTAAGTGGCGGAACTCAACGCAGCGCTTTGCCTGATTTACCAGAGCGAAGAAAATGAAAATAGAAAAATCCATCTTCCCCGACTGGGAATCGAACCCAGAAATCGAAAAAGAAGTTAATTTTTTAATGGATTATTTTAATGTGGAATTTTTATATGTATTTGTTTTTATGCCGATACTACCTTTAATTAGTAGAACATTTTCCATGTTCAAGTTCAAGTTGTTATATTATTAAATATATTATTGTATCTACTGTTGGTTGTCCTAAGTAAATAAATAAATAAATACATAAATAAATATAACACTACAATAAAGAATATCCTATACAAAACACCAACTGACCTTATAATATACTGCTTGTTAGCATAAGTCCACTTCTCGTCCTGCACTATGGGGTCGACGCACACGGAGGTCAGCTCGCTGGTGTTGTCGCGGGCCTCCAGCATGTATATGCCGTGGCGGGCGGCTAACAGGCCTAGCTTTAGATAACTGGGAGAAAATGTTTATTTTTAAGTATACAAGTCATATTTTTTATGATTTTTAAAGTGTTTATCCACACTGAAGATAGACAAAATAATTAAAGGAAACATATAAAAATTTGAACGCAGCGGGACTCGAAAAATTGTTCACTTAAAAAAACATAACAATATTTAATAAAAATAGCATTCTCTCTCACCAAACGATCGTTCTTTGTAATTTGTCTTTGGGTAGCGGAAATTGGTAAAAAAACTCCCTACAGAGATGCCAGCAACGAAATAAGTTGTATAAAGGAAATAAGAATTTCGACGCGGCGTGATACATAAGTCATTTTAAAAGGAACAGTTTAAAGCCTTTTTTCGTTGCGGCACATCGTTCCACATTCATATATAGATGTCAAATTAATTCTGTCTCTCAGTAAATAATTATCATTTAACGTTAGTTAAATACCATATCAATGCTCGCTCCAGTCTATTTCAAGAGCATCATTGTCAAAAATAAAAATTATTAAACCATTTAGCAAATTAAAAAAAATAAAAAAAAATTAAAAGAAAATCCCGCTACATTTCTTGTGCAGGTTCTTCTCAAGCATTAACTTTAGCTAACCGGTGATAAATTAAAAAAAAAATTTGACGTTTAAAAAATTAAGCATGCAAGTTATTATTTTAAATAAAACTATATAACTTTGACTTTGACTTTTGACTTTACCTATGGGTAAACAGCGTGATATTGTCACTTCCAGCGGGCACCACGTATCGGTCCTGGCTGGGGTACAGTGCCGCATCCTTATCATTCAACTGATAAGTGATCTGCGTGGAACCACCGCCCAGGTCTAACGCGGCCATCGTCTCGCCGTCTATCAGATCTGGAATCATTTTTTTTTATTAGCTTTATCCCGCTCGTGGCAGGATAGGCATAGCAAACCCCAGGAAACGTGGGAATCTAGTGTTAAAACACTCCGTCATTTAAGGCATTGCTTGTTGAACGGCGGAACTCAACATCGCGTTTTGTCTAGTTGACAGAGCGAAGAAAATAGAAATAGAATAACCCATCCTCCTCGAGAGAGAATCGAACCCACAAACCTTCGCTTTTACAGTCAGATACTGCACTATGAAATTAAATTAAAAAGTAGGCGTTATTTTTAATCATATTTATTACATATTAAATATATGCTATGAAAAGTTTACTGAAATATAAACACTGTTTATATTTTGTCTTTCAAAGGAAACATAAATATTGTTTTATTATATAATTTATATAACGTTTTATTATTATTATAATAACCAATTTTCATTAATGTAATTATAATAATTATTGTAATGTGAGAATAACAATTTCTAATATATTTAAAAAAGCTACAATTTCTTTTAGCTTCACGCTTTATCCCGCACATGACAGGGTAGGCAGAGGGAACTGCAGGAGTCATAGGAACCTAGTGTTAAAACACTCTTTTGCTTAGTCCCTGCTTTCTCCATCCCCGCTTTTCGCCTTTTTCAATGCATTGCGTGTTGAGTGGCGGAACTCAACGCCGCTCTTAACCTAGTTGCCAGAGCGACGAAAATGGAAATAGAAAAATCCATCTTCCCGGAGTGGGAATTGAACCCAGTAACCGTCGCGTTACAGACAGACGTTGCGCCTCTGCCCAACGACGGTCCTACAATTCATTATAAAAACAATAAAAACGACTTACTATGCAACAAATTAACAGTGTACCAAATAAATATGCCTTCATCGGACCCCTCCATTATTTCCACACTGTTCGCTCCTACGTTGTAGCCCAATCTGGAAATTAAAAAAAAAAACAATCAACCAGGACCTAAACTGGATTTGAATTGGTAACCTTGACTTATTATGACATATAAACTCTTTTTATAGCAGGATGGACAAAGATGCCTAGAAATAGAAGAGCTAATTTAGATATACATATTTCCTGTTTAATGGCAGGACTCAACGCCGCGTTTTTTTTACCAGAACGTGGAAATAATAATAATTATTATTATGATATAGGTATTTATATGGTCACATTTGTCGTAGAAACGATGGAGGTCTCGAATGTTTTCGAAGGTTCTAGTATGGAAGCCACACCGAGGCAAGCGTACTTGGATGGCCTTAGGCCTGATGGTCCAATAACATAAAGAAGGTGGCTGGTAATAACTAAATGGAGAAAATCGGAGATCGTGCTTTGTAGCGTACCAGGGGAAAGGCCAATATTTAGCAGTGGACTGCTATAAGCTGATGAGACGACAATATAAAATACCTATATAAATTTACATTTAAATATATATTACTTGTGGGAGCATTTAAACTGCGCACACATAGAGAGGCGGTTTATTGACCTAGATTTCTATTTTTGGTACCGTTTTAAAGACCTCAAAAAGATGGATTGGTGAAAATTATTGTCGAAGCTCGAACTTGAACAGTTCAATTGATAAACATATAACAATTGATTAAACAAATTCCACACGTTCAATTGGATTTGCTTGAAAAAGTTGAGATATTAAAACTTATCCATTTTCATCTACTACTTCACCATATAATAGTAAATAATTACAAAAAGTATGTTGCTACAAAATATCACAAATAAATATCAATTCAAAACAATATAAAATATATTAAATAAACTTACTTAGAAATAGCCTTATCGACTTCATCGATCAACTGCAACGCCTTCTCCTTGGGCAGGAGTCTAAGTCCAGCAGTAGCCCTCACTATAAGAGGGGTCTCATGTTTTTTGTCGATAGGAAGTTTTGCTTCTGCCCTTTTCACTAATTGTACTATTGTGTCTGCTCCCTAAAATAAAAAAAAATAAAAATAGATTTTTTATAATATTACTAAAGTAAATTTAGATTTTTTAGCTTCACGCTTGCAGGGTAGGCAGAGGGAACTGCAGGAACCATATGAACCTAGTGTTAAGACACTCCGTTGCTTAGTTCCTGCTTTCTCCGTCCTCACTTTCCGCTTTTTGAGGCAATGTGTGTTAAGTGGCGGAACTCTACGCCGCGCTTTGCCTAGTTTACAGAGCCAAGAAACTGGAAATAGAAAAATCCATCTTCCCCTACTGGGAATCGAAAAAACCGTCGCGTTACAGGCAGTCGTTGCGCCTTTTCATTAATTTATTCTCCCGAGCAGGGATCGAACCTATAACTATCTTATATATTATCATGTAGTCAAATTTCCCTAATATAACCAAAAAGAAAGACATACCTTTTCAGGATCATCCACATACGAAGACAATCCGGGCTTCGACTCCTCCCAATATTCATTTTCTAAATCCAAACTAACCTGACTGAATACTGAAAAAGATAAAAAATCACTATTAAACACAATTAGTTCTACTATTTTATTTTTATTTTTTTAATAATAATCTACAGTTACCTTTCTATAGTTACCTTTTCTACTGAAACAAATTAAAGAAACACCGCACTTTAGACGTCGATTAAAAATTTGTTACATTAAAAACCTCATCATCTAATTTTTTTATAAAAATTAACAATTCTGATAACTATAATTACCCGAATAACCTCAATTAAATTTATCTTTTAATAGTCACAACGAAAGCGTACGAAATATAAATATAAAGCCAAAATTATATAATTAAATATCCATGAAAATTGAATTCCCGAAAAAACCAGCCAGTGAGTCTATCACGGCGCCATTGAGCCAGAAGAAGAAATAAATATATAAATTTATTTCTTCTTTATATAATCTGTATAAGTTTATAGAGAAAAAATTAATTGACACATTGTTTGTATGTTTGTAGGTCACGCTGTCATAAAAACAGATGACGGCACGTCTGTATCAAGCAAAGCTCAGATGCTAATGACATATCTATCAAAAGTATATGAGGTATTACTGAAACATTATCGCCTATTGAATGAAATATATTTTAAATAAATCTTACTACACTACAATATAGTGTGTTTTTAAAAAAATGAAATATAATAATAATTAAAAATGATAATACTTATAAAATTAATAATAATATAATATACAAAATTATAAATAGGTATTTGCCTGATGACAATAGTTATTACAATAAACAATAGAAATATTTTTTAAAAAGGGGGTAGTCGTAGATGACGTAAACTATAAAGTACCGCCACTTCTGGTATTTAACAATATTTACTTAATATATAGTATAGATTCCGCTCGGAACGCCATAATTAAAGAGAAGAAGAAGAAGAAGAAGAAGAAGAAGTAGTAGTATAGATTCAATCTCATAAGAAATTTGATGTATTACTTTCACTTCCTCAATCTGGCATACCAAAATGCATCGTTAAGTTCCGCCACGCCACCCAAAATTCGGACAAATTTCTTAAATTTAGGCAAAAGTGTAAAATATACAATTATTAAAAACAATAATTGTCACGCAGCTATTTGTAGCTCCGTCCTCCACTTTCCGCCGTTCCAAACATGGCGTGCTGGGTGGCGGTCCCCAACGCCGCATTCGTCTCCACTTTTCACACCAGCGAGCAGTGAGTGGTAAGAGAGGTAAGGGGAGACCTCGGTTGACTTTCGAAAACACAATATCGAAGATACTGGAGGAAGGTCACGTAAAAAGCATGAGGACTCCCCGGAGAGCATGCATGAAGAGGTTAATGACAGTGGACGAGGCGAAAGAGGTATGCAGAGACCGCAGCGTTTGGCGCTCCGTTCTCTCTGACTACCCCGCTAGGGATAGAGCGTGAAGATATGTATGTATGTATGTAATAATTGTCACAATATTATTGTTTCCAATCACCACGTAAGATTGAACTAACCTGTGATAATTACATACAAATCTAATAGAATCAGTCTTTACTTCGCGGAAGTCCATCCTAACTAAGAAAGGAATTTATATATGTAGCTACTTCAGCTCTGCAGCAGTAGTTATGCAATTAAGTGAAGCGCCCGCCCGCTTGCTGATAAATGCGCGTGTAATAGGCAATGCGAAACACAACTACCACTATTACTATGTATATGTTCAGGAGATGTTATACTGACAAGTGCCAAACACCGAGTCAAAATTACATACATACCTGTAAACGGGACCCTAAACTTGTAGGCCAGGACCCTGGTCCCAGACGAGCCGGCGTCAATGATTACCGCGTAATGGTACACACTCTCGTACCCCAGACTCTTGGCTAGGCCATCGAACCACTGTGTCTGGCCCGCGAACATACCTGGAAGGAGATTGTAAACCATTAACATACATAATATATGTACTGTACTAGATAGAGTGGATGGAAGATAGTGGCAGTTTTCATAGACTCGATTATCGTCAATCGACCGATCCATCGTAGAAACTCGATTAGCCGTACTTGTTGTTGTTGTAAGGCATTCGGATAATTGAAAATCCAGATAATCAAAAGTATGTACATATGTTTAAAATCGGTTCATCGATTTTTGAGCACACATATATTATATTATATGTTTATTAAAAACAAGTACAAATACGTATATAACATATAATTCAAATGGCATGAAATACTCAAATTTCTACAGTACATAAAGATCTAGCTCCATGACTAGCTATTTTTTACATATATAATATGTATATGTCTTAACTTTAAAATTTTTCTCTCAATGTACGTCATAGTATTGCAGACGAGGATAACTTTTAACGAAACAGATAACAATTAATCAATATAAAGCAAACGCAAATCGAAGCAAGCGTCTAAAACTGCACAATAATAGTTTTAATTAAGAAATTCCTGGTAGCTTTGCAAAATATCGTTTTACAGACCGTTTAGATCGATTCTACGACCTACAAAGTGTAATATGAAAATCTTAGTACTATCGACTAAATATGGCTTCGTCTGAGTATAAGTATGGATAATTACAAGACAGCCTAAATAAATCAGTGTAGCAAAGCTTCATCCCACTCGTAGCAGGACAGGCTAACGAAACAGGGTAGGTAACTAAGATAAATTGTATATATAGAAATAGTTATACTTTATTCTACATTAAAATTTTTGATTTTTTTAATAGTTTCACGTTTTTATCCCGCATATTGCAGGGTAGGCAGAGGGAACTGCAGGAACCATATGAACCTAGTGTTAAGACACCCCGTTGCTTAGTCCTTGCTTTTTCCGTCCCCGCTTTCCGCCTTATTCGAGGCATTGCGTGTTGGGTGGCGGAACTCAACGCCGCGCTTTGCCTAGTTTCCAGAGCGAAGAAAATGGAAATAGAAAAATCCATCTTCTTCGAGTGGGAATCGAACCCTCAAACCGTCGCGTTTACAGGCAGACGCTTAATAACACAAAGAGAAACAATTTAAACTTTCAAATTAACTATCTCAAGGTTACTAGGGACAGCCAATATATTTTAAGACTGCGAAAAGTTAATATCAATATAAAATGAAGCATACTCAAAATTGCATATAGCTTTCCAGTTGAACTAACTGGTTTTTAATGGATTTTAGTTAAACAATTATTTCCTTTTTGGAGGTATTGAGTGTTGAGTGACGGAACTCAACGCCGCGCTTTACCTTATTGCCACAGCTAAAAAATAATAAATCCATTATCATAATAAAAAAAGCTAAACTATAAATTAAAAAAAAAAAGATAATATCTTACAGATAAAAGCATTCAATTCCCGAGTGATCATACACGAGTTATCATACCAAACGAGTTTCACAACATTTCCTCATATTGATAAAGATAAAAAGCTCATTTGCTTGTAAAAATTATCAATATAACTGTCCATCGAAACGTATAGAAGACGAACAGAACTCTACTAACTACGGAATTCCTTCACAACATTGTTTACAAATAATTTTGGATTTATTAACGTAACGCCTCTAAAAGAATACATGAACACAACATTCTAATGGAAAAGAGAATGTCCTAATTAAAAATATTAATGAAATCCTATAAAACATATAGGTTTCGTAGCGTAGAGGCGCAGCCTATAAACAAGCGGTTTTTGGTTCAATTCCAATGAAGGAAGTTGGATTTTTACACTTCCATTTTCTTCGCTTTGGCAACTAGGCAAGTGCGGCGTTGAGTTTCGCCATTCAACACGCAATGCCTCATAAGGGCGGAAAGTTTGCACTGTACCTGCCTTTCCCTCTGTCCTGCTATGAGCAGGATTAGCGTAAAGCAAAAAAAAAACGTTGTTTCTATAATAATAAGTTAATAATACATGACTTCTGATCTTGAATTGAACACTAGATAGTACAGTTCATAAATAAGTACGATAAAAATATGACCTAGAAAAAATATTAAATAAAATAATAATAAAAAAATTAAGACATTAGGCTTTAATCAAATACAAAACTTACAATCTCATTATAACAATGTATAGATAAAAGAAATAAACATAAAAAAGTACTAACCAAATTCAAGCATAAAGATAACAATAATACGAACAACTTTGATAACAACTCTCTTGTACAAAATAAAAACATTTCATTTACAATAAAACCTTTTTAAACAAAAACGTACACGCCGGAATCAAACTGGCAACTACGATGCTAAATCTTTAGCTAATATTTAAAAAAATACCTGCTATAAGCAATGGAAACGACGTCACTAGCGTTTTATTTGACATTATGAAAGGAATTCGTGCCACAGCCAGAGAGAACACTATTTAACTGAGTCTCGTGTGCACATACTGTTTGTACTGTACCACGGCTAGCACTGTCGTAATACAAGCAGTTGGTAGAAAGAGACAGAATATACTGCTTTTAATAAGTATACAAATATATGTATTTTAATAAATTTAAATATATAATTTTTGAATTTAAAAAATACCTTAAGACAAATTCACTTACACTTATTCAGGAAGTAGGGAAATGTAATTAAAATTTCTATATTTACTGCTCCATTTTCAAGATATTGCGTGTTGAGTGGCGGAACTTAACGCCGTGCTTTGTGTTGATATCAAAACAAGGAAATAATAGTAATTCATTTACTCGTATGGGCAATTTTTATTTTTAAATGTTTTATTTTTTTATATAATCCCTATACCCACAAACCGCTTAGCAATAAGGCAATACTATTCCGAACTTCTACTTATTTAAGAGACAATGCTTACAAAGTGAACATTTGCACTTTGTCTAATGTCAGAAAACAAAAAAAAACACGCTAAAAATTAAAAAAAAGCAAAAAGAAGCTGCTTGCTCTAGATAGAATAGGCTAAGAGAAACAAGTCAAGTGCCAAAAGACTCCATTCTCCATTCTTCGCTCAAGTTAGTGATATTAAGGGCGTTGTACGTTCAATTTTCAATATATTCCTATAGAAAATTGAACGCACAACCATTGCGTTTATTATAAAGTTCTCTTCCACTGCGCCACGACGGTTTCTAAATGTCAAATAATAAGAGCAGTAACGGGAATCCATTTACATAAACCAATTGCTATGATCCGAACGTTGTAATAAAAAAAATTGAATTGAATATAAAAACATGTAGAGTATATCACTAATATCTATAAAAAAACGGTTGTACAGACAAAAATAAAAGATTCAAAAATATGAGATTTAAATCTTTAAATCTTTGATTAAAGTTTACTTTAGATTTAAGAAATAGCACTATATACAACCTGTAATTTTATTATCCCATTAATTCAATGCATATTTCATACTAAAACGATGAATGAATATTAAAAAATACTGTGTATTTCGTTTATCTTTACGAGTTTTCCTAAGCTTACATTTTTTTCACATTAGTAGTGTATGTCTTACATTGGATAACGTAATTTATTTGAATAGTATCAAATTATACAGTATATAAATAGTCAGAAATGAGTTAAGTGCTTCTATATATAATATTTTTTGTCATTTCTACGTTCACCGTTACATATCAGACAAAGTAATCACAAAATAACCGAAAAACGAAAAATACAGTAAGTTTTTGGACCAGAACTACTAACAAATGAATTCCATTTGTTAGTAGTTCTGGTATAACCAGCAATCACCCTGTATAATAAAATAAGAAACCAATATTTTAACTAATATACACTAGTGAGCAAACAAATCGACTCAGGACGCACAACAAAATGTCAGGTTTCACGCTGTTTCGCGTACATGGCAAGGTAGGCAGAGGGAATCATAGGAACCTATTGTTAACACACTTTGTGCTCTGCTGTTTGCCTTTAGATGCATTGAGTGATGAGCGGCAGACTCAAAGTTGCCTTGTTGCCAAAGTGGGAATCAAACCTACA
The DNA here is from genome assembly GCA_037178615.1 of Dione vanillae. Lineage (NCBI taxonomy): Eukaryota > Metazoa > Arthropoda > Insecta > Lepidoptera > Nymphalidae > Dione > Dione vanillae. The sequence goes on along the minus strand of JAZFAU010000232.1, from coordinate 240,828 downwards.
AATGTTTATAGACAAACACAACAACCCTCTTGTTTCATTATAAGTTCAAATTATCAATGTAAGTAATTTTAAATAATAATAAAGTTAATAGAGTATTGTTAACAATATACACCAATTGAGTGTGTGTATATTGAACATGTTTACATTCTTTAAGAGAATTGTTTGTAATAACTAAACCTTAACTAATTTGAAATTAGTATGCAATGTCAGATTATATGGTTAGATACAAGGTTACATATTAATATTTTAATTTATGTTTTCATATTTTTAAAGCCACCATGGCGCAGTATGACAGCTGACTTTAAATGTTATAGTTGTGTATTCCATTTCCACGTGGGAGAATTATTATACTTAAATTATTAATGCAAGCATAGAGTTCTGTCACTCAATGTGCAATGTCTCAAAATAGGATAGAAGGTAGGCTTCTTTACATTAGGTATATCTGACTTACCCTTCTACGAAACACATATTTTTGTTATTTATATTAGATTTTTAATAAGTACTTTATAAAATATAAAATTGTTGTTTATAAAATTTTTAACATATGAATTTTGAAAATATACAAATATTTTTAATATATAATTTGATAGCCCTAACTGATCTAGTAAAGTTCTATTGAAAGCATTTGTAATATTATCACAACCAATATGCATGTATTGTATTTTGTCCTTCATGCCAAGGTTACTAATTATTGCAACTACTATCTAAGTGAAATCTGGTGAAACAAAACGTAAGTCAACTATACATTTATTAGATTGATATCTTGCACTAGCATCTCACCTGTGGCTTTGCCTGCTTGCAATGCACTATTATTTATTTAATTATTCTAATGTATGAGCTATGTTACTGTAAAGTTTCTTTTAAATCCGTTCCATAGTTTTTATTTAGAATTGGAACAAATATCTATATTAACAAATTTTTACATTTTTGATATTAGTGAGATACACTCAGAAGTTGTATAAAATTATATTTATAAGATTACTTTATAATGTAAATTAGCATAATGCTGAATAATAATTGTTTTACATAAGAATACATATACCAAAAAAATTTTAATAAGCCTACCAAGATACCCTGAAAACCATATTTTCAAAAAAATTATGAAAGAAACTTATACCAAAATATCTTTACTAAAATGATTAAAATATGTTTTAACAATAACTGTTAACATATAAAGATATAAAAGCAAACACTCACCCAAAAAGTATGTAACACATAATGCTAGTACAAGAAGCAAAATAAATATTTTTTTCAATCTCCTGGGTTGCTTTAAGGATCTACTCCTTAAATTGATATGTGACGTTGAGGTATCATCTTTTAACTGTAAAAATAAATAATGTGATAAATATGCTTCTATTTTTACAAAAAATATAACCTTAAAATTAATTTATATCTCTAAGATTAATGGGGGTAATTAATTAGTCTTCATCAATTTAAAAATATATATGCAACGCAATAATTAGTGTGATTAATTTTAACTAATATTTGTATACTGAAATACTTACGTTTACTCTATTACAAATCGTTTTATCGCATTAGTATAATGCATGTTAGGACTAATTTTAGCATATTATAAATTTTATTGGATAAAGATTATATATGAAACAAATATAAAACTCAAATTTACGTTTTAATTGTTAACATATTTACATACCTCTAAATACCTGTAGGTACCGAATTTTCCCATATCGGGTTAAAATGTACATCACAACCTTAAAAGTTATTATAAATAAAAATTGTGCTTTACAATAATAAACATATTTAATATTATATTTATTTATAAATTTATCACGAAAAACAAACGTAAATGTGACAGGTTGGACACTCAAAAAACTATTGATGATGTAGTGATGTTACTGTCAATGTATTCGTAAGTCGTTTTCGAACGTATCAATATTTTAATCGACACACAAATCATAAACATATATCAATGAAGCTATTCGATTCGATAACCTTTGAAGTCATGAGTTATCAAAAAAATTTACGATTTGATAATATCATTAACAGTCTATTTTTTTTAATTCATATTTCAACAATTACTACATTTCTTATTTTTAGAGATTATAGATTTGTCGGTAAAACCAACTATATTCCGACTATTTTAATAGGCCAAGAGCGCCGACTATTTATTGTTTATATTTCACAATAAAAATTATAAATTAATTATGATTGCTTAATTGTTTTTTATTTTACTAAAAGTTAAACGTCAAAAAAGTTTTATTTGCTTTGCATATTATTATAAATTGTTCTCATGTTCTCTAAAAACAGTAGCTCGCTATAAATAGCAGCACGGTAAAGACTTGTGCTCATAAATAATTTAAAATTTTCTTAATGTATTGTTTTGGTGGCATAATCAAAAATTTCTAATATATATCTATAATTTCTAATATATATCTTAGGAAGTCTCCAAAACTATTTTTACTTGTTTAGCTTTAGTCATACATCATGGGACTATTTAATTATTCATAAATTAGAATTGTTAGATTTGACCAATTAATCATCGGACAACTCTTTTAATTCACGACCGACTAGTTGTCTAGTCCGCCAAAGACAAATTGGCACATTTCTACTTATTACAAAATAATTAATTTGTTTTTTAATTGCACAAACATGACACCCATGTCCCATTGCATTTCGAAAAACAATAACTAAATATTTTTATAAATATTCTGTGAAAATTATAACATATTATCATGGCTACAATATAATCTCGATATGTTATCTATACATTACATCTACTTATTGTCAGCATGTAAAAAATTCTTTAATTTAAGCTTTATTAGCTAAGTTACTAGTTTATATTTTATTCTTTAATAAAACAAAATATGTCGAATAATATCATGGAATTCTGAGAATTATTTTAAGTACAGTTTAAAGAAGTATGTATGTTTACGTAAATCTTTTTTTAACGTAAGAATAAATTGAATAAACTATTCCTTATTTAATAATAGTTAATATATCGACTTAAGTTCGATTTATGTCGTCAAATACTTGAATCGAGTCACGATACTATTGAGTAGTTGCTGTTGCCATTAAACGTCAAACATCAAATTAGCAAATGTCTAATAATGTTTATGAAAATTGAAAACTTCGAAATTACCTCCCAATTTAATAGTTCAAAGAAGCTACATCTATTATAGAAAAAGAATCATTGAATAAAATTATATTATTTGGGTTTTACAAGTGTTACTGGATTGATACCCAATCCAAAATATATTTCATTAAATCTCGATATGAAATACTAATAAGTTTTCAAGGTAAGTAAGGAAATACGCAAAATGTAGTAGTCCATTTGTTATATCGGTTTTAAATGGAATAGTGTAACTAACATTTTTTCAGGTATTAGTGACAGTTGATATAAAGGTTATATTAATAATACATACATGTGACAATAAATTTACCTTTCTTTGCCGTATACCGGTCATGTCGATATAACGTAAAGGATATTAAACCACACACAAATCGAGCACTTAACAAATATCAATTGAAACTTTTAACTCGTCAAAACAATATAAAGCTTCTTCCCAATAACAAAATAACGCTTTATTTTTATTAATAACTTTGTATACAATAAGGCACAGACACAACCACACTCATCCAATCACACGTAAATATGAGATAACGTATTTATTATATATTACGTTCTTACAACGGTAGGTACTTGACTCGTAATTATAGTCGTTTATAGTCGTATCATGATAGAGATGTGAATTATTACCGTACACATTAAAAGGTTATTAAAATATATTTCATGTCCATTTTATATAGCTTTATTTAAGAGAGATTTCCTATATCGATATTTATTTTTTTCTTGCTTCTTCGTAATAATAAAATTATTTCGTTTAGAGTTGAATGTACTTATTTTAATTGATAAAAATTGATATATCTTTATAATTGCTTTTCTTTAACATAATGCGTGTATCGTTCTTTAGTTGGAGGTATAAATAAGCATATTATATTACATTATGCTGTTACCTATTCAAATAAGACAATTTGGAGTGATTCGCTAAGCTTGTAGAAAATACACTCGACTCTTTTAGTAATTTAGAATAATGTACAGTTTTATATGCTTACATAATATTATTTCCATAAATGCATCGATTTTCCAATATGTAATAATTGACGATTACATCACTAGTGCTCTGTGACCTTGGTTTCACGTAAAGATAATGTCTAAAGAAAAACGTTAGCTGATTATTTTATCAACATTAAAATAATTATGATGTAATCAAATAGCTCTTTTTTGTAGTCTGTATTGATATTCAAAGCAGAAAAATATACGTTACGTTTAGAAAAAGTCAATATATATTGTTCAAGAATAAATTCAATGCACTTAGCATAAGAAGGATGAATGAATATGTTCTAAGCGTGTATTTATGGATTTGAAGTAAAATATAATTTCTGTCATCTAATTTAATTTACCTAGTAAAGTCTGTCTTTCGTGTAAATTAGAGACTAAAATATCTACATTTCTAATAACAAAACCGAGAATTTCATTTATTTATTTATTTGTGCCTGAAATTTTACTTTAAAGATCAATTGTTAATTATTTTAAGTATTTAATTGATAGTGAAGTAAAGCACATAATATAATGCAGGGGTACGTACTTTTTTGTTAACTTAAAATTACAGTAAAAGATAACGTGATAACTAAAATGGTAAGTTATCATACTTATTATTATATTTTTCTAACTGATAACTGATGATTTAATAAAATGTCTCGATTGTTTTTATTTTAAAGATTACAGATTTTAGAAATATTTTAGTTATATTTATTAAAAATTACATATTATATAGGTAGAATTTTCATAATAAGATGAATCACCAAATTTCTGTTAAAAAAAATTGCATATCACTCCCAAGGTTTAAGCTGCTGTTATCATTACAGGAGAAAAAATATATATGTATATATAAATACAAACATATGTATTTATTTTTTTATTGCAGAATGGATATAAACGCTAATTTGTTATACAAGCTAAAGGTATACGGCGTTGGACGTCGAAAACTCGATGACGATATATTCAAGGACAAACCTCCACGTCTTGGCATATACGATGCTGATGAAGAACAATTCTATCATGCAACGTAAGTATAAGAATTAAAAGGAAGCTAGCGGGTTATAATATTATGCTTCTTTTAATTAGGTTAACACGTTTTGGGTTGCGCAATTGTCAAGCTAATCCTAGCTAACGTGAGTGAAATTGAACTGTTTTAATTTGAATATCGTATATTTTTCACCAATTCACATTATCGGGGTATTTAAAATGATACCAAAAATATAATTCTATGTCAAAAACTTGCCTCTCTAAGTGTGCGCAGTTGAAACGTTTCCACAAGAAATGTAATGGTGAATAATGTTTCTATAAGCAAATATAATATATAGAAGAAATATTTATAATAAATATATAAATAATTTTTCCTTAATTGGAGAGTTAAGTGTACTCACGATCTTTATGTATAGAGTAGGTTTATACTTTATGGGTATTAATATGACACAATAACTAATAATATAATTATAGGTCAAAATTATGTAAGTTACAAAATACAATCTATTTATTTATTAAACCTAGGCTTTATTTCTTTAATTATAAAATGGAGGTATAAAAACATTGTTATTTCTTATTTCGTTTAAACCGTTTATTTATGTTTTGGTTAATTTTAACTCGAAAAATCACAGTTACTTTGAAATCACAAATTTTATATTACAATAGTTTGTGATTATTTTATTTTATTATTTTACTTTTTACTTCATTGCCTTTCAGTGTCCAAACAGCATGTACAGTACCCGGATGTAATTTCATAGCAGATTCGCTCTTAAGTTTCGAGAACCACTACAACTCTTCGCACAGATTTGCTTGTAGTCAATGCAAGAAGTGCCTGCCCTCGCCACATCTCTTGGACTTGCATTTGCAGGAGCAGCACGATTCTTTCTTTTCTGTGCTAGCATCAAAACGACCTTCTGTAAGTCTTGAATAAATTGAAAATTGATATTTACCTACATTAATAAAGACTATAGAAATTATATTAAATAAAAATTATATTTCAAATAAATTTATTGAACAACTCTTAATTCCTTGCCAAGGTTAGATGAATAGCTTTTAATTCCCCAAATCCCTTTTAAACTTTATTATTTCTATCTTCTTTAAACTCCAAATTCCATCATTACTTTACGATTAAATAGTTAGAAATTGTCATGTCATCTGCAAATTATCATTTGCCTATTTATTTTTATATACATATGCTTTTATGTAGCCTCTTAGAATCTGGCTAGGCATTCTTCGTATCTACCTTTTATAAGCTTTTAGGCATTTAGGCATTCTTTCGTGTATGTTCGTTACATTTTTTTTTTTCGATATAAGAAAATTATCTGAGTTAGAGTTTTCACAAGCTATTATATCATTTTTCAGTATTCCTGTTATATAGAAGAATGCAAAGAAAAGTTCATGAACGCCGAAGAAAGATTAGACCATTGTGTCAAAATTCACAAACTGCCTAAAGATTTTAGATTCGACCAAAGACCTAAGCATAAGAAAAATAAAAAGAATTCACAGTCTATGGATGTAGATGATGATAATAAAGGAGATAAGAAAGAAAAAAAGTTTTGCTTCACAAATAGCAAGCAAAAAGGCTTCAAGAAATTCACTAACGATCAACACACTTCAACTGGATCGGTGGACGTGGACGAAATTATGTCAGACATTAGGGAAAGCTTACCAAAATAATGACCCTAGTTGTAATTAAAATTAAGCATTGTTATTAAATTATTAAAAAAAATTCTAGAAGAAAACTGTTTCTTGTATTATAAATAGTTTATTACAGAAAATATTTTTATGATGTCCTTTTTTGTCAATAAAATAATTTGTTTTTGTAATAATTATGTTTTTATAATACATTACCTAACTCATTCTTTGGTAGACATAATATTTTTTTCCTCTTACATTCCCTTGCCGTATATTTTTTTTTGAAAATTTTAAATAGATTAGTTTGTATTATATATATTGAGACCAGGAAAATATTGAAAGTACTAATAAATATATCTTTTCGTATGTTATTTGAACCCATAACTATCATGTTGGAATGTATATTCCGTAGCGTTACTTGCTTTTACCGTCAAAATTTCCTTATTGAAGCACCCTGCTTTACCTAACTTCCTAAATTTGTGTTTTATATATGTAAACCAAAACAGATGTCTAAAGTTTTTTAATTCTATTTTAAGTGAATCCTATTCACTAAAATAGTCGTGTATATAATTGTCCACGGTCATGTAATCACGAATTTGCAAAATTTTCAAAACGTCAATCAATAAAACATTTTCATTTAAAATATACTTCGATTTTTGTATTCTACTATGTAACACGATGTAAATAAAAAGTAAAAAATTATATACTACATATTATGTTAAAAAGAGACCTAATATAATGTATACATCTACTTTCAGCAACATGTTTAGTCTGTGGTTCTAATAAGAATGTTTGTTTCATACGTCATTTGTCAATCGCCTAAACTGTCATAGTAATTTTATCTTGTTTATTTTTTAAATGTTTCCACAATATTCATAAATTACAACAAAATTTGACTATGGCGAATACTAAAGAAGAACCAGCCGTACTTGCTCATCAGTGTTACTTAAAGAAAGACTATACAGGTGCACTGAATCACTTAAACGAGTTGGAAGTTCTTGTATCCAACAACAGTGTCTTATTGAAACGAGTACAACATAACAAAGCTGTTGTTGAATTTGAAGCTAGCCAAATGAAAAACATTGAAAATTACAAAAAATCTATTTTACAATTCGCAGGAATTACATTTCCGGAAAGTGATGTTAAAGATGTGAGCATGCCATGCTTACTTTATAATTATGCTGTTTTACTTTATCACTCCAGGTATTACTATCAGTGCACTGTTGTCTTAGAAAAAATAATAACCAGCAAGAATATTAAAGATACAAAATTGCTTCATAAAATTGTGCTCCTCTTATTAGAAGCAACTCTATGCAGGCGAACATATGAAAAAACATTAGAAATTGCTAAAAATCATGGAGAATCTTTAAAATCAAGTACTGAATATGGTAGCTTATATGAAAGGCTTGTTAGTAGAGCACAATTACATCTCGGCCAAAGTATTCAACTTAAGTCAGATTCTATTGAAAATGTTTTTATTGTAGCGCAACAAAAATATTTAAATGGTGACATAATTGATGCTGCAAACACCTTAGGACTATATAAAACTATGAAATATAACTATGATCTGAAAACTGAAGGAGAAGATATTTGGGCAGCCATCAACAATAATCTAGGTGTTATATATCTATCAATTAAGAAGCCCTTCTTGGCATCCAAGTATTTCCAACATGCTGTTAAAGAACATTTTAGAGCGATGGAAAGTGAAGACAGTGAGATGTTAATAACATGTAAAGATAGACCTCTTTATGTTTACAACTTAGGTTTGGCATTACTAGCAGCCAATAATGCTGAAGGAGCATTTGAATGTATGGTAGAAGCTGCACGGCATTACCCAAATAACCCAAGAATATGGTTGAGATTAGCAGATTGCTGTGTCAAGAAATGTTGCAGTGGAGAAGCACTACAATTCAAAGTTAAAAAACTTGGCAGTGGACCACACACTAGAATAGTACTTACTAAGGACAATAAACAGAAATATTCAACATCTGGTGAATCATTTGCAATACCATCACTATCTTTAGAATTTGCAGCACTTTGTTTAAGGAATGCAATAACCTTGTTACCTGATCAGGAATCTTTAACCGAAGCAGCCACTAATGTAATTCAAGCCCCACCAGGGCCACCAATAAATTGGAAACAAAGATGTGAATTAAAAAATTCAATTTTAGTTCTTCAAAGTTACATATTTCTTCAACTTCAGGATCCTTTATCTGCTCTCATATCTGCAAATGAGTTACTTGCTCAGCCAGATGCAACTAATGATCAAAAAGCTTGGGCACACATTTATGCAGCAGAGGCTTTAATTAATCTTGATAAAATTGTAGAAGCAGTTGAACATTTACACCCTCCTATGATTCATGACTTGGTTTCGGGTCTGCCATATCAAATGAGAGACATGATTGCTGTCTGTGTATGGGCAAAAGCAGCTGTATGCCACATCTTAAGAGGAGATCTAATTACAGCCAGAAAAATTATGCTTCAAATAAATTCTCCAAGAGTTTTACCATTGCAAATGTATTTGGAAATTTGTACAGGAAATATAGAAAATTGCCACAATATTTTGAGAAAAATTCGAATTTCCGGCACATCTTAAAGTATTAAGTCTACGAGAAAATAAAATAGCTATTGTAATTTATTATGTTGTATTTTATTTTTACCATAATTTATATAAATACTGAATAATTTAAGGATAATAAACCGCTATTGCCAGGTTGTAATTATTAGTGGTAAAGCTTGATTTTGTTTAAAAAATAAAAAAGTTCATAAAATAAGGAGAGTCTAGTGTTAACCACCATAAATGCACAAAAGAACAGAAAAATTTGCACAAAGCATCTCTTGCTGACTATCTGGCAACACAGTCATGTTAAAACGTCATGTCGACCCAAATCGCGTAAACTCAAACTAATTAATTTTAGTGGCTGCTCTGTAAACATTTAAATACCAAGACTTAAATTAAATCACAAACAGCCAGTTGTTATTAAATCTCATATGTCACGTACAACATATTATTATAAAAATGTATATAAACGATAGTTCACATTTATGAAATGGATTAATCAAATAATAGAAACCGCTCGAAAAATCTTTCGCTGAATTATGATATATATCAAAAAATGTCTAGAAAAACAACTTTTTTACTTATTGCAGTAGTGATAATAGTGTATTTTTCATTGATACTATTTATGTTACGTCCCTTACATGGTACTAAACCTTACGGTAGTAATATGATCAGTCAATTTGGTTTACGAGATGTGCCCAGAGTAAATTGGTGTAAGAACTTGAAGTGGCGAGTACCAGCGTCTCGTGATGTTGTCGCACTTATATCTTATCCGGGAAGCGGGAATACTTGGCTTAGATATTTACTGCAACAGGTGACAGGTATGCTAATATTGGATGAAAAGTTCTATTTATTTACAAATTAATTATTTATCAATTTAAATTATTCATATTTAAAAGTAAAATGTATTTATTCCTTGGTAAGATCTATATTACTGTATCGTGCTCTAAACTGAAAAAAGTGTTTATATACACTTTTTGTATTATATTTTACTTATTGAATTTTTTCAAACATTTGTTAAAATATTATTTGTAGTGGGATAAAACAGGCTTTTTTCAGGTTTCAAAACCCACACACACTGTATAACTGGTTAGATTATTAGTATAGAATTTATGGATATTGTAAGAGGTGTAGACACATAATTTTTTTTGTCTTCAATACTTTTTATTTATATTATTATTTTATCATATATTATAGACAAAGGGGATGCTGCCCTGCTGTCTATAAGGTACAGTAAAATAAAGAAATTCTTTTAGGAATAGTAACTGGTTCCATATACATGGACTATGGTTTACGCATGCATGGATTCCCTGCAGAAAATGTAACAGATGGTTCAGTGCTAGTTGTAAAAACTCATGAGGCTCCACCTCGTGAGCCCAACAAGTTCAAATCCGCAATACTACTTATAAGAAACCCTAGAGATGCAATATTGGTAAATATAAAAAAAAATGACACTTTAAATATATTATGTAAATAGATACTATATTACATTAAGATAACAAAGAAATAATGTTTATATTATTTTATTTTGAACCACTTTCTATATATTTATTATACCTATCTAAATTTTTTTAGTGCACCTTTATAAATGAAATGCTATTAAATTTTTTGTTTAAGCCTGTTTTGTAAGATAGTAGTAATCTCATACATTTTCAATCTTTACACTAGTCTATTGTTTTATCTTTATGTTTTAAACTAAAAATATGTACTAAATGAAGTAAACTACACTTAATTTTCAGGGTTAAGCTTAAGTAACATGAAAATTATTTTTTTTGCATGAATTGAATAAGTTAAACAATATTTATATTATTACACTTTAATTATTTACTTTGGCTAGACATCACTGTGTTATTTCTAATTTTGTGTTGTGTCAAATTTCAGTGTTCTGTGTTGCCGCTTTTAACACTATGCATCTGCGCTTAGATGAATTTTAATGGTAATTTTTTATTTTCTTTTTAATTTGTTTTGTTTTTCACACTTCATTCAAATGTTAACACTTATTATGAATAATTATATCATTATTTAACTTTTTTAAAGTATAGTAAAGCTCTATGCACTAATAAAATTTACAGGCAGATTTTAATAGGCTACACAAGGGTCATATAGGGACGGCGCCTAAATCTGCTTTCAAAGAATCTCGTAAATATAAAAACTCAGGTTGGTTTTTTTAAACATTTTTTATTTTATAATAGAATTTTTTATTTTTTATAATTGAGGACCGTCGTGGCGCAGAGGCGCAACGTCTGCCTGTAACGCAACTAACACGACGGTTTCTGGGTTCGATCCCCAGTCGGGGAAGATGGATTTTTCTATTTCCATTTTCTTCGCTCTGGCATCTAAGGCAAAGCGCGGCGTTGAGTTCCGCCACTCAACACGCAATGCCTCGAAAACGGCGGAAAGTGGGGATGGAGTAAGCAGGGTCTAAGTAACGGAGTGTCTTAACACTAGGTTCTTATGGTTCCTGCAGTTCCCTCTGCCTACCCTGCCATGTGCGGGATAAAGCGTGAAGCTAAAAAAAAAAAAAAAAAAAAAAAAAATATAACTTTTTGTTGTATAATAAATAAATGATCATATTATATTAAACATAGTATATTATGAATCATAGTATATTAGTATATTATTATTAATGACTTTAGACTTGTAGATTTTCAGATAGCTTTGGTTAATCAAAAAAATTATACAAGAATTCTTTGAAAATTTTAAGCTATAATATTTATAAAAACAGGGAAGTTTTGCAGAAAAAAGTAAAAAAATAAATGATTGTTCCATAATAAAACGCCATTTGCCAAGTATGGCGCAAGCGTACACTGTCGTGTTAGAGCGGGAGAGAGATCTCTGTCTCATTCGGTTATTTTTTTGAGTGAAAGGTGACGAATTGACAAAATTTAATAGTATTTTTGTAGTACGAGATATTCGCATTTAATCATAACTACCTCACGCATTACACAGCACGTATAAATATCGTGAAATGGGAAAAATGTTCCTGTGCCTAAACTATTGATAATTGTTAACTAGTTTCTTCTATATAGCCTTGAAACATTTTCCCCCTATAAGTAGTTTTGATAACGGCCACCTTGTCAGATACACCCTGTATAATTTTATTCCCAGATTGGCCTACATATGTCTTCAATCAACTAAACATGTGGGAGTCCTTGCACAACCTGTGGCTTCAAAAGTTTCCAGGCCCCATTCACATAGTGTTCTATGAGATGCTCGTCAGAGATACTAGGAACACGTTGTATGGGATATTGAATTTTTTGAATTTTACTGTTACTGAGGTAATGATAATAATATATCTATAATATATTCACATAGGCTTCACTGTGAACTGTGAACAATGCTAGAAATATTTTTTGAATTTTTTGAGACTTTTTAACTAAATCCAATTGGCTAACGTGTCGAATTTGTTTAATTAATTATCAATTCAACTGTCCAAATTTACTTTGTTTATATTTATAACTAAGCAACCTTTTCAAGATCTTTAAAACAGTACCAAAACAAAATTATAGATAAAAAACTCGCCTCTCTAAGTGTGCGCAGTTCAAATGTTTATACAAAAAATATATAATGGTGATGGTAACATTGTAAATTGACTTATTATTATTGTTTTTTTAAATATCCCTCAAGTAATACAAAATTCTTTCAAAATAAGCTTTTTTTTATTTTTTACTCTCACTTTGTAAGCGAGTAGGTATTTTTAAATTTTTCTGATGCCATTTTATTTTAGCTTCTTAATTTATTCTTAAAATGGTTACTCTGTTCCTTGTTCCTGTGTTTTTATTACGGGAGCAGATAGACGACAGTGACCGCAATGTTTTAGTCAGATGTTATCTGTAACAATATAATTAGAAAAATATAAAAAAAAATGTGAAGTTGAGTTACTTAACACTTCAACAGACTCATTTTGCCTGCAGTTCCCTTTGCTTACACTGCTATATACGGGAAACTGCGTGAAGCTTAATTATTATATAATTTAATTATTATATATATATATATATATATATATATATATATATATATATATATATATATATATATATATATATATATATATATATATATATATATATATATATATATATATATATATATGTATATGTATATGTATATGTATATGTATATGTATATGTATATGTATATGTATATGTATATGTATATGTATATGTATATGTATATGTATATGTATATGTATATGTATATGTATATGTATATGTATATGTATATGTATATGTATATGTATATGTATATGTATATGTATATGTATATGTATATGTATATGTATATGTATATGTATATGTATATGTATATGTATATGTATATGTATATGTATATGTATATGTATATGTATATGTATATGTATATGTATATGTATATGTATATGTATATGTATATGTATATGTATATGTATATGTATATGTATATGTATATGTATATGTATATGTATATGTATATGTATATGTATATGTATATGTATATGTATATGTATATGTATATGTATATGTATATGTATATGTATATGTATATGTATATGTATATGTATATGTATATGTATATGTATATGTATATGTATATGTATATGTATATGTATATGTATATGTATATGTATATGTATATGTATATGTATATGTATATGTATATGTATATGTATATGTATATGTATATGTATATGTATATGTATATGTATATGTATATGTATATGTATATGTATATGTATATGTATATGTATATGTATATGTATATGTATATGTATATGTATATGTATATGTATATGTATATGTATATGTATATGTATATGTATATGTATATGTATATGTATATGTATATGTATATGTATATGTATATGTATATGTATATGTATATGTATATGTATATGTATATGTATATGTATATGTATATGTATATGTATATGTATATGTATATGTATATGTATATGTATATGTATATGTATATGTATATGTATATGTATATGTATATGTATATGTATATGTATATGTATATGTATATGTATATGTATATGTATATGTATATGTATATGTATATGTATATGTATATGTATATGTATATGTATATGTATATGTATATGTATATGTATATGTATATGTATATGTATATGTATATGTATATGTATATGTATATGTATATGTATATGTATATGTATATGTATATGTATATGTATATGTATATGTATATGTATATGTATATGTATATGTATATGTATATGTATATGTATATGTATATGTATATGTATATGTATATGTATATGTATATGTAATGTATATGTATATGTATATGTATATGTATATGTATATGTATATGTATATGTATATGTATATGTATATGTATATGTATATGTATATGTATATATATATATATATATATATATATATATATATATATATATATATATATATATATATATATATATATATATATATATATATATATATATATATATATATATATATATATATATATATATATATATATATATATATATATATATATATATATATATATATATATAATTTTCAGCAAGACATGAATTGTGCAATGGCCAACAAAGAAGGCATTTATAGGCGGAAAAAGAAGTATCACGATTTCGACCCCTTCACGCCGGAGATGTATGAATCAATACACAGAGTAAGGAATAAAGTGCTAAGGTTAGTCAATCATAAAAAACATAACTTTACGTCACACGACAGACGCCATAGATAATGTTCTTTTTTTAATTTAATTATCTGTCAAATTTTAGTTTTTTTTTTAAATGACTGGCTCAATATAGATATAAATTATCTGTATTTATTTATTTTTTTATATAAATAATTAATGATGTATAAAAATTGTGTAAAGAAAAAATTGTTGAGTTATTTTGATTTCAATAAATGTTTGGAGATATATGTAATGCAGTATTCCTATATGTATATATTTTTAAACGATTTTTAATATAAGTTATGGTTTTCGTAAGATATTTTTTTCTTTTAGGTAAAATAGAGAAATTGTAACAAAAATTATAAATTATGCTTTCAAAATGAATTCTAAAATTTATACCTATATACTAAACTATATATAATATTAGTTTTGAAATAAAGATTTTTGTTATATATTAAAATTATAGAAAAAATGGCGTCAGAAAGTAACGATTTGTTTATGGCCTAAAATATATTTATTTTATATGGATTTAAAAATAATAATATTCCAGCGGCCTATGTTACTAACTTCTTATGTAAATGTATGGTTATGTTACTTGTTATCAACTATCATAGTATGTAATAATATCAGTATATCTTTTCTATATATTTAGTATTTATATATGCTCAAAGGTCATACATATAAAAAAAGATGGATGTTTTTTAGTGTATGTTTATATTTAATATTTTCTATGACAATATGTACATTTAATAATTGTTTTGGAGTATTTAAATGTATGAAGGTTTTCTAAATGTATAGAAATATAAAATTTGAATGCCGCAGAAGCTGTATGCACTTTTGTCTTCTTATATTACTTACATATTGTTACTTTATATATATGTTCATATATACTTAAAGAAAACATATAAAAATTGGAACGCAGCGGGACTCGAACCCGCGCCTTCCTGTGAACCGTGCAGGCGCTCTCACCATTGAGGTATGCGTTCTACATCACGCCGCGTTGAAATTCTTATATGCTTTATACAACTTATATCGTTGTTAGCATCTCTGTAGGGAGATTTTTACAAATTTCCGCTACCCAAAGACCATTACAAAGAAACCATTAAAAAGATATAAGTTGTATAAAAAGTTCAATATAAAAAATTCAACGCGGCGTGATGTAGAACGCATGCCTCAATGGTGAGAGCGCCTGCACGGTTCGCAGGAGGGCGCGGGTTCGAGTCCCGCTGCGTTCCAATTTTTATATGTTTTCTTTAAGTATTTTTTCTATCCTCAGTGTGGATTAACACTTTAAAAAAATCATAAAAATGTTCATATATTCTTATCGCATTGAAGTGGAAATTCTGATATTTTGGGATTTTTTTTAATTTTCTTCATTCTCTCTTGCTTAATACATTACTTAGGTTTATTTTATTACCAGAATAAAGAATATGAAAAAGGTTCATGTATCAGATTGGAATCGAACCCCCTACCCTCTCTATTTCAGTCAAATGTTGTGTCATTGTGATAAGTTTCTACTGCTTTTAAATTTTATGTTTCTAAATTTTTTAGTTTTTAATTTTCTGCTAAAAAAGTATTAATTAATAAACTATGTATAAGTTTGATATATAATTATGAAATGATTATAAAGGCCTACATACTGTACTTGTTGTCTATACTATTACAAACTATGTTAACATTAATAAGGCTAAAGAATTTTGTTTGCCTGAATGTATTAATTCGGGAACTATTGATTCAATTGTTCTGGATAGCCCATTTATTGAAAACTATAAGACTAAATTATATTATGTTTAGTATCCACATATTCTACTGTTTACGCTTTATACTTTATAGTAATTTCCATATATTTTTTCTATTTTGTTGACATTTTGTATGAATGTAAAAAAGCAATAGCAATAGCTAGTCTATAACTATTAGTATATATTTGTACAATAATTTATTTATTATAGTATTTATATAATAAAAAAATGAATAATAATGAAAAATGCTCTCTTATGACGTCACAAGTTACTACTCTGTCCTTTTTTGATAATTTTGTTTGAACATATTTTTTATTATATCTGTATTATATATGATTTTGAGTGCAGATTATATATGATTTTATATTATTAACTATTATATAGAATTGTTTGGTATTATTTATCTGTGCCAAATTGTATTACAAATTAAAAAAAATTAGCTATATTTTTAGTACTACTGCATATTAAGTGCTTGTAATGGTCTCATTGAATTAAGATTATTTTTACTTATTATATGTTACTTGTTTATATATTGAATTATGAATTTTGAAATTATTTTATGGATATACTGTGAAATTAAGTTCTAGTCTTTTTAGTCATCCTTATATAGATTTTTTGTAGATTATATCTACAAATAAATAATGTCATTACTTTTAATAAACATTTTTATTAATAATTAAAAAAATTAAATATTTATGAGTATGTTAACATACTATTCCGAATTTTGTTTTGTTAATATGTATTTATAATAATTCCACCGTGGAACTTAATATTTACAAGAATTATATATATATATATATATATATATATATATATATATATATATATATATATATATATATATATATATATATATATATATATATATATATATATATATATATATATATATATATATATATATATATATATATATATATATATATATATATATATATATATATATATATATATATATATATATATATATATATATATATATATATATATATATATATATATATATATATATATATATATATATATATATATATATATATATATATATATATATATATATATATATATATATATATATATATATATATATATATATATATATATATATATATATATATATATATATATATATATATATTAGTTATTTAATTAAAGTATTTAGAGAAAATAAAAGTCTATATAAAACTAAATATGCTTTATTTCACATCGCGTCATCCATTGGTCACAAACAAGTTGCATTATGACAATAAAACTTAAGTTACACATCCACAGTATAAAATATATGCAAGTAACAACAATTCCGTCTGTTCGCGTTCGGGTCTTTGTCTTGACATAATGTATTAAAAAAAATGTTGAACAAAAAAAACCATCTTCATTTACATTTATATTAAATAATACGTAAAAAGAAACGTTTGTGCCAAACGCAATAAATAATGATTAATAAACTTAACTATTATGTCAAGACCGAACCCTTAAAGATTGCCATTCACGATATTTCTCTTTGACATTTGGAAAAAGCGTGAACAGCGTCTTTATTTACGTAGATTCGATAGAATATTATAGTTAATCTATTCCGTTTGGAACGTCCTTATTGCTTATATGTAGTCTATACGTAGGTGAATGGTACCGCGACGGTGTACACCACTTAGATTTAACTTGTTTCAACATGTTTTAAACTATTTATATTATACAAAATTATCATCAATATCACAAATAAAATACAAAACTCGGTTAAGTTCGGCTTCGATGGTTAGTTTTCATTATTGTTGCAGTCCGACCAAGGTTCAGTTTTGGGAATTGTAGCGCCATTTTTTTATGTATGTATTTTATTTTCTAGAAATAACATATATACATATAAATGGCGGCGATTCTCTTATTGCAGAAAGGACAAAATGGCAGCTATTAAGAAGTTAATTAACCGTTTCAGTTCCGGTCTTAAATAATGTAAAAAAAAAAACATTAACCAATTTACAAGTAAAAAAGAAGCAAGAGAGGCGCCACTGTATACAACGTGGTAACATCAACAAACTCTAAGGCACACATTCTGATATTTAGTCAATAATATTAAAAAAACTCGCTACTATTGTTGTCTCTTTCTAACACATTCGCTATCGCGTTCTTGCAAAATGAGAATAACTTTGAAAGGACGTTGTTACATATATTATACAAAAACCTCAGTTACGATACTTCATTAACACGTTGTATAAAGCATTTTCAATATTTTTTTCTAATCTATATATTTATTAATACAATATTCGTTTTGAGGTTCAATTACAATGTGGGTAGTGCTTGATTTTAAAAGATTAACGGGGAAATACAAGTTTGAATTTAATCGTTTGCAAGTTTCCTAGTAAACGAGTCAGTATGTAGAGCAAAGTTGAAACGGTAAAAACTATTTAAAAATGACAAAATCCGTTAATCTTTTAAAATCATAAATCGACAAATCCATTTAAAAATCCAAGAAAAAAAGAGCATCTAGTTCTATAATTTCAGTACACAACAGTGTAGTCGCAATTAAATGACCACAATTTCTTTATTTCAGTCTAGTGGCATTCGTTGGTACGACTTTAGTCTGATGTATTTAAAAAAAAAATATCAGCCTTCACGTGGACTTCCCCTGACCGATCCTTACCTAACCTCCCCGACCGACCGATATTATGATAATCATTCTGCTTCATCAGAATAATCATTGAAATCATTATATTTTGATAGAACAATCATTATAATCATATTAGAATAAACATTTCCGGCCGCGTGATTCGATTTAATATATTTCCTATTCGATTCTTCTAGAATATTCTATTGGTTTCGAACTGAAAACGATAATCGATTACAAATTTCCTAGTCCCCAAGCAAGTCAATATTACATACAAATTTTCATACAATTTTGATATGAACTAGAATCACGCCTCGAATGATATTAATAGAATCATTAGACTATAGAAATATCTCGAGATATTTCTACTCGAATAGCTGTCATTATTTAAAATATTAAATTTATAATAATAATAAATTATTCGATTAATTCATTCGTAAACGGTTTCTCTTCGAAACTGAATCGTACATTTCATCTAAACATTTCATCATATATTTACGATGTACGTAAAATCGTCAAGGTCTTTTACATCGACAATATATAATTATATAACAAATATATAATATTCAAATGTATTGAAAATAACCTGTCATGGTATTATAAAGTATCGCCTCGCAATAGTCATCGACACTCGATATCGATGTGTTACAGTAGTTTAATATCGATAATTAATCGAATAAAGTTGGTTTGCGATTTCGAGTGGTAAATAACGATTGCTAGCGTAGAATGGAGTTTAATTCTTATAACAAATTGTAGGTTAGCAGGTTGACTAGTATAAACAATCTATTGTAAGTCTGTATGTTTATTACATAGAAAATCCGCCTCTTAGAAATTTATAAGAATAATATTTTTGCGACAGAAAAATAAACGAAGCTTTAGATAAGTAGAAAGCCCGATCAGCGCATAACAAGTTCGCGAACGTCACGAATTAAAACGCAAAAAACAAAAAATATTACAAATGTGTAATACTACGGAATAATATTTACAAAATGAGTAAGTGATAAACCGAAATCAAAATTTCGATAACAATAAAAAAGCTAATCAACTCACAAAAAAAAAACAGTACAAATAATGAAAAAGTAGTAAGTAAACTAAAACTGTCATATCAGTTTAATTATTCCGCAACATTATTCCGCCGATCAGACCAACAATTCCGCGCGACATTTTTACTCCGCCATTGTTATTCCGCATTGAGATACTATTCCGCTGTGCAGACAGGGCGGGTGTCGGGGGGCGGCGGCGGCGGGGGGAGGCGGGGGGAGGGCGGTCACCGCAGGCGGCACCGCCGGCACACGCGCACCGCCCCCAAGTCCCCCCACTGACACATTTCCGAACACGAGCCGCAGAATATTCCGCCGCAGCGTCTGTAAGGAGGATAGTTTATTGTTTTTTATATATACTTGATATTACTTATTAGATTTAAAAATCCCTCACATGGCAGGGTAGGCAGAGGGAACTGCAGGGACCGTGGGAACCTAGTGTAAAGACACTCCGTTGCTTAGTCCCTGCTTTCTCCGTCCCCGCTTTCCGCCTTTTTCGAGGCATTGCGTGTTGAGTGGCGGAACTCAACGCCGCGCTTTTGCCTAGTTTGCCAGAGCGAAGAAAATGGAAATAAAAAAATCCATCTTCTCCGACTGGGGATCGAACCCAAAAAATATAGTGAAATGTTTGACGCAAATATAGTTTCCTCGCTTACTACCACAGTTTCTCCCTTCCCAATCGAGAGGCACTTGTGTATGAATGACAGAACTAAACGCCGATCTTTGTCTACTAGAGCGAGAAAACTTTCGGAATTATGGTTATAGCAGTAGAACCAATTAAGAGGTACCAGAACCCCATAACTAACCAAGAGATTGTTACTTCAACTTTCTTTATATAGTATAAGTCTCCCGACTATCCACCGCCCCTCCCACTGCACCCCTATTACATTATTCAAAAACTAAAACCAAAAACTATATATTGATCACATATTTACAAGGCAAGTAAATATACATATTATGATTGTATTATTACTAAAGTATTGAATATCGAAATTAATGTAACTATATACATCATTAAAACCAATTTGTAATGTGTTCTTTATGATATCATTTTCGAATATTGAACAGAAATGTCAGCTGTTAAATAAATAAAAAAACTGGATTGTGTAAATTAGATCTCTTAATTAAGTATAGTGAGAGAATAAACCAATTGTTACCACTCTGTTATTTTTTTTATTTTCTTTTTTTTTACAATTTTTTTTGGCGTCACGTTTTATCCTGCAAAATGCAGGGTATGCAGAGGGAACTGCAGGAATCATAGCAATTTAGTGTTAAGACATTCCGTTGCTTAGTCCTTGCTTTCTCCGTCCCCGCTTTCCGCCTTTTTCGAGGCATTGCGTGTTGAGTGACGGAACTCAACACTTTTGTTTCCAGAGCGAAAAAAATAAAGAAAAATCCATCTTCCCCGAGTGGGAAGCGAACCCAGAAACTGTCGTGTCGTCGCGTTACAGACGAAACCCTGGCCTAGGGGGCCGCACGGACCTGCAGTGGTGCCTCCTCCGCGCCAGCCAGAACTGGTTGCGGCAGTGCTGGCAGCGCGGCGCCGCCGAGTCCGGCAGCCAGGCCACGCTGCGCGCCTCCTCGCCCACCTCCACCTCGGACGCGCTCCCGCTGCCGCTCCCGCTGCCGCTGCCGCTGCTGCTGTCCGCCGCGGGCGGGCGCGCGGGCGGCGCGGGCGGCGGCGGCGCGGGCGACGAGCGGCGCAGCGCCTCGCGCGCCTCGCGCAGCTGCCCGCTCAGTTCCTCCACTACTTTCTGAGTTCACAAAAGAAAGAAGTCATCACAATATTGTGATCTATGTGCTATTATTTAATATTGATTTAGCTTACTTATTTATTTATATTCATAAAAATTAAGTTTTAATTTTTGTATCACTTGTTTCCTAGTAAAGAATATTAAACTAAATTAAATGCGCAGAAATTTTTAGGATAGCGATTAGCATTGGATAGGTATATAATTTTCAATTTTAATTAAGTAAATAACGATGCTTTGACTCAACAGATTATATATAAGAGTATTCTATTACACACGGTACTTATTCCACTTTATTATAAAAGACTCCACGAGATCAATAAGCGGATATCGAAAAGCAAAAGTACCAGGGCAACATAACCCGGCGAGAGGTAGCAGGTGGAGGTACCTTCTGGTGCAGTATGATCTGGTGCAGGCGCGCCTGCAGCGGGTCGGCGGCGGGCGGCAGGCCGTCCAGGCTGTCGGCGGCGGCGCGCGCGCCCGCCCCGCACACGCAGCGCGCGCGCGCCCCGCCCTCGCCGCCTGCCCCCGCGCAGCAGCACGTGTCCAGGCTGGACGTCGAGGAGCCTGCTGCTGGGATGAAGTGGTACTAATGTTAGTTTGACTATGTGAAAGTTTTAGGTATGGAAAACTAGTGTTCTCAGTGAAAAAAGAGAAAAGAGTTTTTGGGAAATAAATAGACATTTCGCAAATGTTACTTTACGAAGTTGAGATATAAAACACGGTCCTTCCTCCTTCTACGGTCGTTCTCTTTCTTTTTTATCTACTGTATCCTCCGATGATGTTAAAAGCGACACTGGCTAATTCTCGTAAAGAAGAATGATTCTTTTAACACTGAATGTTATGCTCCACGCCCTATACCATATATTAAACCATTCTTTCCATAAACACATTCCCAATACTTGGCATCATCCTGTACTGATTACCGCCTAATCTCCATCCTTCCGATCCTATCGAATGTTTCTTGCTTTATTTTTTTCAATATGATGCTTCACCCCACACATAACAGGGTAAGATAATGTTCATACTTCGTTCCCTGACTTTTGCCTGCTTATACTTTCGAAATATTGTGTGTTGAGTGGCGGAACTCAACGCCGCGTTTAGCCCAGTTGACAGAGCAAAATGGAAATAAAAAGAAATTCATCTTTCCTAGGCAAGTTTTCACAGGCACACGCAGCGCCTTTGCGCCACGACTGTCCTATCCAGCGTTTTAGAGCGCACCGCTCATATACAACAGTCATATTAACCTAACTTTAAACAAAATCCTATGTACCTTCCAGGCTGGATTCCAATTATTTAGCGCGTAAATAAAATCAAGGACGTTATCAGATTAGTTATCGAACCGAACCGGTAACAAGTTACTATACCTGACATTTTGAATTTACCTAACGCTTTCATTACTGTTAATTTGGATATCTCTTAAGGATTTTTAAATTTAAATAGGATATATAAATATATATCTTCTGAGGCCATTGATTGATCTTTTTTTGTATTCAATAAGGACGGATTATTATGTTATGTTATAAGGATAGAAATACTATATAACTTACTAATAATTACATTATAAGGAAGTTTATTTCTTAAAAAAAACAGTATAACTTGAATACCACATATACAAGGGGCAGATGATTACAAGCACAATATTGCAACAATTTCCTCACCGGCGCAGTTGGGGCAGGTGGGACACGTGGGGCATGTGGGGCATGTGGGGCACGTGGGGCACGTGGGGCAGGCGTGGCGGGGAGTGCGCGCAGGCGGGCGGCGCGGTGAGGCGGGGCACAGCGTGAGCTGGCTGGCCACGCGCGCCGCGCCCTCGCCCTCGCTCTCCGAGCTGAGGCCGCTTGAGGACCCGCCGCCTGTTGAAGGGATTTAAGTCATATAGCCTTCTATTTACGATTTACTAGTTCAATTTTATAACTAAAATATATAGAAGGAAAAGGTTGAAAATTTTTTTTTAAATTAAGGGGAGGGGATGTTGAGTGTGTCTGGTCCCCAGAGAATAAAAATGAGCTTTGTGGCAGCTTAGAAAAAGGTGCATAAGATACATAGGACGGTTTTGAACCGGCGGGTCTCGCACCCACGTGCCGTTGACATGAGAGGGGTCGCGTCTGTTACGGCCACGATGCGTGTCTTTGGGACTGAGGTTACAGTAATTGGGTAATCGAGGCGTGGAAGGACTGCGGAAGTCTACGCGCTCGTAGCTTGAAGAGTAGGTCGCTGTGCTAGACCTTGACCTTGTCAAAAGCTCTGGCAGTATCTAAAAAAATGGCAGCCGTGTCCCTGAAGATCGAATGTTGAACGTGGTGCTTTGTGATGTGCTCGGTAAACCGGTTTACTTGGAGGTTGAGTGGCGTCGTCGGAATCCGAAATACCCGTGAATGAATTATTTTTTCGTCTCTTCTATTTAATTTAGGGTCGGTTGAGTCGATTCTCTCGTATACATTCCCTAGCAGCCAATTAGGCTGATGGGTCTGTAACTAGAGAGCGAGAGAGAGAGATGGCGAGCTTTGTAAGTGTTCGAATACCTATAACTGTGGCTTTTTTCCACTCGGCAGGGATAGAAGAGTCGAAATCCCAAAATTGCTTTTGACTTTTCTAAGTTATTATGCCACAAACGTTGCGTCTGGTGGCTTTGTGTATACGTCGAATAAAGCGCCCCCGTTTCTCTGATTTCTTAAATCTACCTTCGGGCAGATATCGGACCTCTTTGGAGCAACTTTGCAGCGTGTCCTGCATAAATTTCGTGGTTTTTTTCACGGCTTACTTCGCTACTGAGTTACGTCTCGTTTAAGTCTATGATACCAGGATTCATGTTTAAAGTAGAGAGTGGTTCGCTCTGAAGGCTTTGGCGAACTTTTTCTAATTAATAACAATTTTACTTAGAGAGGCGAATTTTTGACCTAGAGCTAGGAAATTACTAAAAGGTACCGTTTTAAAGGCTTTAAAACGACAGATTGGTGAAAAATATAGATGTGTATTGATGTTCGAACTAGAACAGTTCAATTAATAATTAAATTAACAAATGCTACATTTTAACAAACTAGATTGGCTTGAAAAGTTTCAAAAATTTTCGTCTTTTATAATAACACAAAACTTAGTAACTAAAAAGTGTTAAGTATGTTCAAAATAATATTTAAAATAACTTACCATTTAAATCAACTTCTAAAAACTTAGTCGCCATATCGCCGAGTCCATTTACACTGTTAACTTCCCTGTTGTGATTGGTCAATTCATTAACCACGTTATGGTTGACCATGTCCCCTTCGGTTGAGTTGTGGTTGTCCACGGCCGCGTCCTGCAACCGGAGGGTATTGGGTTCGGTTCTCCCTTGAGGGGAATTCTCTGGAATATCGAAACCGGTTGACGATTGGTTGCTGGATTCCGATATTGATCGCCATGTTATGCTTATATTTCTTGTTCTAGCCGATTCTCTTGCAGCCTGTTGAAATAAATATAATATATTAAAGTACTGTTTAGTATCGAAAAATAAACTAATATGGAAAATATTAATTTAAGTTTTTAAATTTTACTCCTGATGTCTAAAATCTACCTTCGTGCAGATCTGGTACCTGTTTGGAGCAACTTTGTAATGTAGGGTAGAAACGGTTTCGTAACCTTTACGTGGAAAGAGTACCACTACACTTTTCTTCGGGTACCTATTTGGAGCAACTTTGTAATATAGGGTACTAAATAGGGGTACATAAATGTAGGGTATAAAAAGTTAAGTTTTTAAATTTAACTTTCAAAAATCTATCCAAGCAAATAATCTAATATAAACAAAAAAAAAATAGAAACAGGTAAAGTAAATCTTCGAACCCTATACCAACCTCAGCCATTCCAATGACATCGGTGTACGTATCACACACAAACACCGGGGGTTCCGGGGGCTCGTCCGGTCCTGTGACCCCAGCGACGTTAGTGACCCCGGACACTGACACCAGCTCCCTCTCTAGCGACGAGGAGTTGCTCGCGATGTCCCTGCCCGTGACCTCGACCCCGTCGACCTCATTGATCTCGTTGACCCCGATGGGTAGGGTTAGGGTCACACTGTCTACGAGTGGACCATCCACCTGTACAAATTCACAATGTTATATATTATATACAGCAAAAAATATACATAGTTGTGACAAAGAGGCGTAGCGTTTGATTATAAGCGCGACGGTTTGTGGGTTCGATTCCCATGAGGGGAAAATGGATTTTTTTATTTCCATTTTCTTTGCTTTGGTAATTAGGCAAAGCGTGGCGTTGAGTTCTGCCACTCAATAGGCAAATGTCTCGGAAAGGCAGAAAGTGAAGAATGGAGTGACTTAACACTAGGTTCCCAAGGTTCCTGGGGTCACTTTTGCCTGCCCTGCTATGTGCAGGATAATTATATATTGGGACCATCACAATATAAAGTATGGTTTCCTACATCCTTCCTATTATTTCTAGTTGGAAGAATAAATTATAACATTTTTTGATAAAAAGATATCGATGACGGAAAAAAAACCAAATTGCAATTTAGCGCTAAAAAATTGTTTTATTTTTAAACTGGGGTACATCACTATATACTTCTTTTGAAAAAGCTTATAACATTTAAAATATATACAAATATAAATACCTGATCGTTATCAGTGTCGTTGTCAGCGGTCAGCTGGTCGACGCAACTGTCGGTGAGTGTGGGGACTTGCGAGTCGACTCCGTTCTGTTCTATGTTCGCGTTGCCGTTCACTATTAGGGATAGCTTCCTGAAAAATAATTATATATTTAGCTTACAATAGTCTATAGCCTACGTGGGCGTACACTTAGTTCCTCATATATGGATTCAGTGTAAAGTAAAAAAATAAATAATTATAATAGTATACTAGTGTTATGATATAATAATAATCGTACATAACATCAGGCGCAATGTTGGGGTCGCTACAGCGTCGCTGCGCCGTCCTTTTTTCACCTTCACACAGTAAATTGTCACACGATCTCGTTTTTGTCATTAAACCTGTAAAAGATTTATACAATTAATTAAGTTTAAAGCTATTATAAAGGATTGAAGACTATTACTCTAAAAAGTTAATGAATATACCTTATAAGATATAATGTTTACCATTGTGTGTGCCGGGTGGTGCGGCATGGGCGTGAGCGGGAGCGGGCGCAGGGGCGGGAGCGGGCGCGGGCGCGGGCGGCGGCGCAGCGCGCGGCGGGTCGCGCAGCAACCCCCACCACACTTGCATGCTGCGCACGCTGCACTCCGGCCACAGCACCTACGTCGCAAATATTTCAAACTTACTAATTCAAAACATACAACGGTTTGTGGGTTCGGTTCCCACTCTGGGAAGATGGACTTTTGAGTTTTGCCACACGCAATGCCTCGAAAAAAGGCGAAGAGTGGAAAACGGAGTGCCTGACATTTTTTTAGTTTAGTTCCCTCTGCTTACCCTGCTATATAAGGGGTAAAATGTGAAGACAAAAAAATCATCTGTCATAAGAAATCCGGTCATATATGTAGTGGTGGAAGTGACTGAAATGAACATATAAACATTCATCTCCTTTTTAAGTATAGAATGGGTTCTATACGCTTTTAAAAAATACCGAATACTACAATTACATATAAAATTGAAAAACTCTAATAGGATGATATTCTAATGATTTCTAATCACGTCTAACCGTAAACAAGACCACGATGATCATGATCCTGACCACATTATATGACTGTGTTGCCCGACAATGCTTTTCAATAAAATTTAAAACATGCAATTTTTCTATCATATTCCTTTTCCATATCTAAGCTTTACGATACCTAAAGAACTATTATCACTATGACCCCATTCAAGCAGGGTACACACGATCTACATATAAGAACCTCACTATACATAAACAACTATAAATATCACTACGACCCCATTGAAGCGGGGTACACGGGGTACACACGGGTACACGCGGTCACCTGGTCGTGCGCGTCGTGCGCGGGCGCGTACAGGTGGTTGCGGTAGGCGGGCGCGCGCAGCAGCCCCCACACGTGCGCGGCGTCGGCGGCGCGGCACTCCGCGCGCTCCTTGGCCGAGTTGCACAGGAACGTGCCGAACATGCACGAGTGCACGTGAGTCGCTAGCTTTATCTGTTGGATACGTTTGTAATAATTAGGGCTGATTTTACCACTTGCTGATAAAGTTCCAGATAGGAAATGTGTGCCTTGTCTGGCAGATATGCAAAAAATTTTGGTTTCGCAAGTCTCAGATGCGACTATCCAGCAGATAAAGAGCTGTGTAAAGTATTGGCTTTTATCTGTTAAACAGTATTAACTACCGGCTTACTATCTGAAACTTTATTTGTGACCGGTGAAATTGGCCCTTAGTTGGATGTCTAGCTTTATCTGCTGGATAGATTTGTAATATTTAGTTAGTTATCTTGTTCTCCTTCTCTTCAGTTCAGTTCAGTTGAGCACAATTCGTTTCGCCAATGTCACGCTGAATGGAGAACATATAATGGAGAATATTTATTTATTTATTTTCCACTTAGAATCAATAAGATGATCACTTGTGTACGTCAGATAGACCATTACTACTACCATTTCTGAAAAGTGCTTTGTCATGGAGGAGAAGAAATGACGAAGAAACTCCTCAGCACATGTTTTAAATAAAATTACAATATTACATACAATGAAGGTATTACAAGTATTATCTAACCTGAGCGAAACTTTACGAAACGAACGTCTTATCATTGTGTGATCAAATATCTGTAGAGTTAAATATATATGAAAAAAAAAACATTATTTTTACCAGATAGGCCTCGTTGAACTCGAAGCTGCAGGGGTACTGCAGCATCATCTGGTAGATGACGTGCAGCCACTGCAGGAAGATAGGCGAGCGCTCGTTGGGGTCCTCCGCGCCGAACTGGTGGCCGCAGCGGTCCGCGAACTTGTGGCCGAAGTCCAGCCACTCGCGCTCGATGAGGACGCGGAAACCCTGGAAATGGAGACGTGACCTTAAAATGTTTCGTTTCGTAGGAAGCGAACTATTGTTGGAATTAGCGAGTTTTTGACCGATGTTGGTCTCTTCAATAGGTGTATGAATTAAAGAAGTCAAGCAGAGCGACTGTGTGTCCAAAATATATAAAAAAAACCTTTTCATTTAACACATTATGTTACGAAATATTTTATCGGATTATTCAAACGAAGCAGGATGTTATGTAGAGGAAAAGATATCAATAGTTTTATTAAGTTAAGTTTTTGAAATTGAAGTATTTTATAGAGTTCATACCTCCAGCGTGCGGTAGTAGGGGTCGAGCATGACCTGCGCGGCGGCCACCAGCTGCGGCGTGCGGTCCCAGCCGTCCGAGCAGTGCACGAGCACGGGCCGGCCCGCCAGCACGGCGCGCGCCACCACCGCGGCCGCGCGCGCCGCGCCGCACACGCACTGCGGCCACAGTGTGCGCTCCAGGCTGCTGTGCCAGTTGGCCTGCTCCGCCGGCTCGCCCGCCAGCTGCCGCATCTGCTGGAAGCTGCGGCGCACGTGGTGGATGTTGGGGAGGCTCATGAACTGGATGTCGGCGTGCGGGTAGTACTGTGCGCATTCGCAACCGCCGCCGCGCGCTCGGTTCGTGACGGCGGACGTGTAGGAGCGGGCGTCCACTATGAGCAGCTTGGCCTGCTTGCCGCCGCGGTCCTGGTGGCAGGCGGCCACGAAGGCGGCGAGCAGGCGCTCGTCCTCGCTGGAGCGCCAGCCCAGCCAGCCCACCTCGGGCTGCGAGGAGCGCGCGATCACGGCGCCCGTGCCGCGGTGGCGCCACACCACCGCTGGGATGCGGCGCATCGCGCGGAAACTGTGACCACAGAACCACCGTAGACTATGTAGAATTACTTTGTCAATGGGAAATTATGAAAAGTGTATGTATTATGGTTAATATGAATACAATTAGTAATATATGCTTATTTACATAATTATAATTGAACACAATTAACAGTTTATGCCAATTTACACTTGGCCATGCATGTGCATGTGTCATCTTAAACAGGCACTTAAACTTTAATTTTATTGTTATAAAAATACAAGAAAGAACATAAAAAAAATTAAATCAATATTTAAAGGCTTACAAACAAATATTTATATCAATATCATAAACTAAAAATAGCTCTGAATAAATAAAAAAAAAACCCTAAAATCACAAAAAGCTATAAACAGAAGGTTTCCTCACCGAGCAACAAACTCGAGGTCCTCGTCGCATATGCTGGCGGGCACGATGAGGAGCGGCGGGTAGGACGGGCACAGTTTGTATTCCGCGTTGGCCGCCGTCACCCGCCACACGCCCTTTGTCGTGAAGCCGAGTCGCTCCAACTGGAAACGAGGAAACGCAGAAAAATGTAAGAAAAGCGAGAAAAAAACAAAGAAAGAATGATATCGGCGATTTTTAAGAAAAGTATTATTTCTATAAAAGAAAAAAAAGGACTTAGGTTCGAATGTCGCTCTACTTACATAATAATAATAAACTACAAAAACATCACATAAATATTAGTCATATTTCTAACCTTTTTATATATATTCAAACTAAAAAAATAACTAAATATAATCGAAAATCTACTAAAAAGCATACCCACCTCTGGTCCAAACCAATGGCGGTGCGGCGCCTGCGAGGCCCTCATCAAGGCTCTATGGACGGAGGTAGGAGGTAGTTCCTTGGCCCACGCGGCATAGGCCGCCGCGAAGGTTTCCTGTATGGACTGGAGAGGAGTCAGCGCTGTGTTTAATCTACGCCACCATTCCAGGCACTGTTCGCTTGTTGTGAACGAACACCTGGAAATAAGAAGGCAATTGATTATTAGATACAGCTGTTAATGACACAAGCAAGGTCCTATCAGATACGTATTTTTATGATTTTTAAAGTGTTAATCCATACTGAGGATGGAAAGATCCTTAAGGAAACCTGTAAAAATTGCATCACTGCGTTTAAATTTTTATACGAGTATGATTTCATTGGGATTAGTTAAAATTGTTTTGTAATTAAAATATAAGAGGAGTTGACAAACCAAATATGAGTTTTTATGTAATTTATCTGATATGTAAGTTTTATTTTGAATTAATGTAATTTATTCAACCTAAGAATTTTCAAACTTGAAACGAATGTTCCCTATTTTTCAGAGGAACTCCACTGTTTTTGATGAAAAATTCCCAATATACTTAGTCTTGCCATAAATATTGTTATAAAGAAAAGCACGATTTTTTTTTATACGTAACATTTATTCCTTTCATAGTGAGTTAGTTTAATACATCAATATATAACTATTAAAAATATACAATGTTTATTCGAAGTGGTCCCCATTGGCTGCAATACAGTCTTTTAAACGTTGAGGCCAGTTATCAATAGCAGCACGAACTCTTTCTAGAGGAAAATTCTTCACTGCCAACCGAATGGATCGTTTTAGGGACTCCAAATTATCATGGCGTTTAGAGCAAGCCTTACTCTCTAAAACTGACCATTAATCATAATCCAATGGATTTAGGTCAGGACTTGACGACGGCCAGTTTTCAGTGCTGATAAAGTCCGGAACGTTAGTTTTCAACCAAGATTGGGTGGATCGAGCTCTATGACCCGGTGCCGAGTCTTGTTGAAAGCACCATTCTTTGTTATTGAACATGGTGTTAGTTAAAGACTTAACTACCGTCTCAAGAATGGTATTTTGATAAACTTGTGCCGACGTTTTAATACCTTTTTCACAAAAATATGGCTCAGTCACCCCTTCATAGCTAACACCCCACCAAACCATCACTGAAGTGGGATAATGCCCACGTTGTACTCTGTTTACTAATTGCGAAGCTTCTTTAGAGCTTCCAGCATAAATACGGTCATTTTGTTTATTAAAATACTGCTCAATTGTAAAAATTTTCTCATCCGTAAACAAAATTTTTTTGTGACCTCCCTTTGCGTACCGCTTAAGTAGTTGTTTGGATTTTACCACCCTATTCTTCTTTAAATTATCAGTTAAGAAGTGACCAGTACGTCTCTTATAGGCTGCAAGTCCTAAGTCATCTTTTAATATACGCGACATGGTTCTAGGAGCTATCTTCATCTCCCGAGATAAAATCTTTTGCTTACGGACAGGATTTCTTCGAATTCTTTCCCTAACTGCTTTAATCACCTTTTTCACACGAACGGTACGTGGACGGCCAGATCTTTTTCTGTCACAAACAGAGGAGGTATCATTGTACCTATCAATAGCCCGGTAAACAAACATTTGACTAATACCAAGCGGGTGGAGGGTTTTAAAAATTGCACTTTTCTCCATACCTACTTTATGTAAGGCAATCACAGCGATTCGGTTCTCTTTATCACCCCACTCCATTTTAATATAACAAAATATTTAACAATATAATGGCGCGAAAATAAGAAAACACATCAAGCAATCATATAAAAATGACAGATTCCAAATTCAAACGTAATATTTTCTTTTTTTGAATAGTAACAGTATTTATGGCCAGACTAAGTATATTAAATATATACGTTATATATTTACACTTAAAATTTAAAACACAATTTTTTTACAAACGCTATATTAAAGACTCTCTAACTAGGTAAATCAATAACGCATAAAAAAAATTGTTTAAATAATCATAAAATATTTCCAAATATACATACATATATACTATAAACATATAAAAAAAAACGTAGGGATGTGACGACCCCATCGCCCACTGCAGCTCTTACTCTGCAGTGCAGTCAGTCTACAGGTGATCCACCACGTCCTCCAAGTCCTCACCGGTGTCATGAGGCGGACAATGTCGATAGGCAAGCGTACCCGGCTCGTGTGGCGGTCAGGCAAGGCACAAGGGGAAGTGCCTTTAAGGCCATACCTCTGGATCCATAAGAGAGGTGTCGCCATCCACCTGCGACCTCTGCTTTTCGCTAGTCGTACCAACCTTTCGGTCCACTGGCACCGAGAAGCAAGGGAGGAGAGAGTGGGCTAGTACCTGCGCAACTGCTGGCCCACTATAATATATTCACGCGCAGATGACTCCAGCAGGATAAGAGGTTTTTCGAGCTAAAGTCCTACGGCGATGGAACGCTGATGATGGGGGGAGGATCGGTGTGTCTAAACCTTAGTTAGCATCTGCACGTAGGCGGTTTTCTGGTGATGGTCGCTCTGCGTCCCGACTGAGACAAGGGGCCAGTTCGGCAGCTCAGTTAACGACAAAGCAGCCCTATTTAGGGAGCGCTCTGCTTTCCCCAATCCGGGGAGGGGCCTAGAAAAGGTGGCCTAAACATAGTTTGTCTCACTACGAAGCAGATGGGAGCCGCGGTCATCTGTTCACCATTTAAAGCGGTCAAAAACAGAAGCATAAATTATATAAACAGCACCTAGTACTAGGTACATGGAATGTACGAACACTCTTGGATAGTAACATAAATTTGTGCCCCGAGAGAAAGACCGCTCTGATTGCGAGAGAACTGGCCAGATACAAGATTGACATTGCCGCCATAAGCGAAACGCATTTGAGCGAATGTGGTGAGCTCTGTGAGCAGGCTGGAGGATATACCTATTACTGGAGCGGGAAGCCAAGTAACGAGAGGGCAGCTAGTGGAGTTGGCTTTGCCTTGCGAAATCAGCTAGCGAAATCACTGCCTGAACTACCCAAGGGCATAAGTGATAGAATAATAACATTGAAACTTCATCTTGCCAATAACAAGTACTTACATTTAATTAGTGTATATGCACCTACGCTGCCATCTCCAGACGAAGATAAAGCTAAATTTTATCAGGAGCTTAATCGAGTGATAACCAAAATACCTGTTTGCGACAAAATTGTTTTGCTTGGCGATTTCAATGCTCGGGTAGGCAACGATAACGAAGCATGGGGCGGAGTTTTAGGGCGTCATGGTGTTGGCAATTGTAATGCCAATGGACTTGATCTCCTTACTCTTTGCGCTGAATTTAACCTAGTAATTACCAACATCTGCTTTCGACTACCTGATAAATTTAAGACCACGTGGATGCACCCAAGATCTAAGCATTGGCATCTTCTGGATTATGTAATAGTACGAAAAAGAGATCTCAGTGAAGTACTAATTACTCGAGCGATGCGTGGTGCTCAGGGCTGGACCGACCATCGACTTGTCCGTAGTAAATTACGTATACAAATAAAAGCACCACGTCGTGCACCATACAAAATCCCAGCAAAAATAGACTGCAAGAAATTGTTGCGTAACAGGAACCTGGGAAAAGAACTAGATGATGCCTTCTCCGATAGCATTCCAAATCCACCAGAAAACGTGTCTGTTGATGTGGAGTGGCGAGTATATGCGGAGACCCTCCACAACTGTGCCTCACGAGTTGTTGGTAAACCAAAGCGGAAAAACCAAAATTGGTTCGACGAATCCGAAGTGGAAATCAAGAAGCTCATAGAGGATCACAGACGCATGGTTCTTTCTCAGCGGAGTGATGAACGTCGCAGCCTCAAGTTTAAGTTGCGGGCCCTAAAAGACCAATGGTGGGTGGATAAAGCCAAAGAAGCTCAGCTTTACGCTGATACCAATCAGACTGGTAGGTTTTTCGATTGCCTAAAAACTGTTTTTGGTCCAAGAACTAAGAAGTTGACACCAATATATAACAAAGATAAGACTGAGCGACTAACGGTACAAAAAGATATATTAGACCGTTGGGCACAGCACTTCAGTAGTGTTCTAAATCCTACTGCTGTGACAACTGACCTGTTATATATCAACAACTTGGAAAATCTACCGACAATAGAACATCTGGCACAACCTCCATCGTTCGATGAGTTTACTGATGCGTTAAGGAGAATGAAAAACGACAAAGCCCCAGGAACAGATGGTTTGCCGGCCGAAATCTATAAATTCAGCGGACCCACCATAATAAATAGGCTTTATCAACTTCACCTGAAAGTATGGGAAACCGAAGTCGTCCCTCAAGATTGGAAGGATGCTTCCATCTGTAAGTTGTATAAGGGAAAAGGCGATATAGCTGATTGTAGTTCGTACAGGGGTATCTCTCTTCTCTCAACCGCTGGGAAAATTTTAGCCCATGTTATAAACAACCGTCTCTCACGACATGCTGAAACCATACTACCGGAGACTCAGTATGGTTTTCGCCCAGGCAGAGGAACGACTGATGCCATCTTTATTGTCAGACAGATTCAAGAAAAAAAGTTTGGAACAGTATCGTCCTCTATACATGTGCTTTGTTGATTTAGAGAAAGCCTTTGACAGGGTCCCACGTAATGCCCTGTGGACCGTTCTGAAAAAATCAGGATGTCCTGAAAAGTTGATAAACTTAATACGCCAATTTCATGACAACATGATGGTGAAAGTTCGACATGAAAACGACTTTTCAGACCAAATACCAGTGACTACAGGCGTTAAACAGGGTTGTATCTTGGCTCCCACTTTGTTCTCCTTATACTTCTCCTTTGTCTTGCAGGATGCTATTAAAACTTGTAATGGGCTGATTATGTTAAACTCGAGAACTGATAAAAGTGTTTTTGATCTTTCCCGCTTCAGGGCAAAACGGCAAGTGGCAAGATTTACTATTCAGGAAGTCTTATACGCTGACGATGTTTGCCTTATGGCCGATTCAATGGAGTCCCTACAAATATACCTGAACTCCTTACATTCTTCGTGCCAAAAATTTGGTTTGATTATAAGCACATGTAAAACCCAAATTATGAAGCAACCACCGAGAGGTTATCAAAGTGACCAATCAAATATTAATCTGAATGGCACTGCGCTGAAAGAAGTTTCCCACTTCAGATACCTGGGCAGCAGATTGTGTCACAATAATACCTTGGCATCGGAGATACCGGCCCGAATAGCTGGTGCTGCAGCAGCTTTTGGCAAACTCAAAACTCGTGTCTGGAATTCACATGATCTAAAACTGCAAACTAAAATATTAATATACAATTCCATTGTCCTGCCCATATTACTGTACGCCTCGGAGACTTGGTGCTACTATAAAGCAGACATTAAGAAACTAGACTCTTTTCATCTGAAGTGTCTAAGATCGATTCTTCGTATTAAGTGGCAGGACCGTATTCCAAACACAGAAGTTTTGCGGCGCACTGGCCTTTTTGGTATAGAGGCGCTTATCATGAGACGCCAGCTAAGATGGTGTGGGCATGTCGTGCGCATGGAAGATCAAAGACTACCGAAGGCAGTCTTCTATTCCGAATTGTCAAACGGAAGACGCAAGCAAGGTGGACAGTATCTTCGCTTCAAGGACGTCTTCAAACGCCATCTGACGGCATGTGGCATACCGAGTGATAGATGGGAGGAACTAGCTCATCTCAGACCCGAATGACGCCGTACTGTTCATAAAAATACAGAAGAATTTGAAAAGCGACGTCTCGAAGATCTTGACAAACGGCGTCAATTACGGAAAACTAAGTCAAAGCCCTCCTATAAATATAATTACAACCCAGCTGGCCAGCTTTACTGTGCCTCTTGCGATCGAGTGTTTAAAAGCAAGTTCGGGTTTGCGAGTCATATTAGAGCGCACCATAAATAACACTTAATATGCGTGGAGTCGCCGTCGCCGGATACGGTGGGAAGAAAATGATGAATGAATGAAACATATAAAATCCACATACTTATAACTTGAGTAGTAATCGAGTGTATTGTGAAGTAAACAAGGTGTCCGAGCAATGGGAGTGTATTTAAAATGTGACTATGCAATAATGCATAGCGAACTTTACTGTGCGGTCGACGATTTCGTAATCGTTGGACAAACAGCATTGTTAGCACTCGATTTCTAAACACGAGTGGACGGTCGACGAAATATTGAAAGTACTACTAATATTTATTTATTTCAGATTAGATTAGATTATATTCATTTAAAAATATACATTTATATATAAATTTGAAACTTTTGTCATATAAATAAAAAATGTCACCGCAATTAGTATATGTTAGAGGAAGCTTAGCACTAATTCACTCTTTGAATTGAAATTACATAGTAAAAGGTTATTTTATTATAGTTTTGCGTTTTATCCCGCCATGTGTAGAAAGATTTATAAATATAATATGTAAAAAGGTTAGATATAGGACAACCTGTATTGCCCTTTCCACCGGAAGTTGAGATAGAACGTGTAACGTATCGAACTTCAACTTCGCATTTCATGTATCAAAGGGGAGAAATGTAAGTCATTACGCCGAGCAAGGATGGAACCCACAAAACTGTTGCAGTGAGACGTTGCAACACGTAGTTAAAATGAACCAATGTACCTAAGTTAAAAATTAATTACAAATGGAAAACTTGTCTTCGACACACATCAAGCTATCTCAGCTTTCTATCTGTAATAGAGAATACATTAATAAGACTCATTAGTGTAAATAATGATCTAAGGCTATCATTTACATTCTTTACTGGCAACATTATGTATATTAGAATTAACATTTTCTAATCAATTAGCCTCCATCCTAGACTCTATTGAAATATATTAACACAATGATGAAGTTAAATACCGCTTGGGATGGAGCGCGAAGATATGAGATATGTATGTATGTGTATATTTAATTTTTATTAATATATTATATATTTTTTTACATATTTGTTCACTTACTACAACCTGATCATTTAGTAGAAACTTGATTGTACCTATAATTGCGAGTTCGATACCCACTAACTTCCTATTCTTTTGCCAATCTATATGAGGCCGAACCTGGGCCGAACCTCTTCCGATGACATCAAGTTTCTTTCCTTGCGGCGGATAATCATTCTGAACGCTGAGGCCCAATGTACTGATACAGGGTGCAGCCTTAAGAAGAATATTCTCAAAAACTGACGTAATAACAAATAAGTTATTCTTAGTAGTTAACGCACTAACTTGAGTCTTCTGGGGGTTGAAGTGAACCATCCTTTCCTTCCTTTACTCAAAGATGAGAATTTTCATTATTTTATTGAATCGGACTCGAAATTGAATAACTAAATAAAGCAGATAAATAAAGCAGATTAAGTCCTGCTGAGTTTCTTACGCCGGTTCTTCTCAGGTCTGAGGCATTAACTTTAGCGAACCGGTGGTAAATTAAATTGATTGTTTGACGTTCAAAAAATGAAGCTTGTACTTCTTATTTTGAATAAAATTGTTTTGACTTTGACTTTGACTTTGAAATCATACCAATCTCGATGGTAAAGGAAAATTTATTGAAATCAAATATACCTACATATATTTACAACTTATCAGGCATTAGCCCAGTTTTGTTGTTAGTGTCATTGTTATTAAAGTGTCCGTCAATATCAAAATAGTAAACTTTCTACATTCTTAAAATCAATTAATCATCTTAAATAATGTAAAGAAAGAGAATCAGTTTAAGGACTTTCATAGCGCAGAGGCGTAACGTCTGCCAGTAAAAAGCGACAGTTTGTGGGTTCAGATCCCACTAGGAGAAGACAGATTTTTCTATTTCCCGGAACGCAAGAATGGAAAAAACGAGGAACTAAGCAACGGAGTGTCTTAAAACTAGGTTCCTATTGTTTCCGCAGTTCCCTCTCATCTCTCTCACTACTCTGCCATGTGCGGGATAAAGCGTGAAAACAAAAAAAGTAGAATCAGTTCATTTGTAGAAATTGCACTCGACTCTTAGGACATACGTACAGAATTATAGAAATAATATTTAATTCAAAATGTAATTCTTAAGAAAAAGTTCATGCTTTTCTCATGTAAAGCAAGGCAGGCAGAGAGAATATAGTGTTAAGACCCTCTGTTCTCCTCCACCTTCTTGGAATATACAAGACTTTAATGGCAGAGCTACACTCCGTATTTTCCCTAACAAACGCGGAAATTGAAAATAATTTAAACATAAAAATTTCTCAAAGTGGAATCAAACTGAAAATTATCCTAATATAAATTAATAACCTTTAAAAATCACACAAAAAACCCAATATGTAAAAAAATGCAATTTCTTTACTAAAACGGACAACAGTGTGGAATCATCATCTTTCATCATCAGGCTTTCATAATATTAGGAAAATTAAAGTACTTACTTCAGCTGCCTACCCTGTTTACATAGTATAACCAGGCAGAGGAGGTCGCGTATCTCTAAAGCGTCTATAACACGTAGAGGCACGGAGGAGCCGGGGCCGGCACGTCGACGCGGCTGGAGATGCAAGCGGTAGTTGGACATCGCTATAGTACCCCCATCCGCAGTCCGGCCCACCCACTGTGGACATTTAGACAAATAAAATATAAAAAAAAACGAGTTAGTAAAATCATGTCATAAATATTTTTATAGAAGTGATAATATATAAATTATTTAAATATCCTGAATTGCTACCACTACTAAGTCGGGCCTGTCTTGTGTAATCGGAAGCCTCAATCAGTTGAGTCGACTGCCCTAGTAGCATACAGCTACTACACTCCCGTCTTGACCTTAATAACCCTGTCCCTTTAAAGGACACATTGTCTGGGCATAAGCCCAACATGAGAACGCGCCCATATTATTGGGCGAAAACAGATACCAGCGGGCAAAGAACTACGCCCTAATACCGTATTCTTCTAGCCCCTCAGGGTCGAGAGTGAGACTATGCAGACTGTCTCTATTGTGTTTCTCAATTTTTATAACCAGTATCACACATTTTTCCATTATCACGAGATATCTAATATAGCAGGGAAAAAAACCTACTACCTACGTAATAACTAATGTTTGAGTCAAAATGAACTGGAAAATAATTTGTTTTACGATTGGCTAAATACACTTACAACTTAAATATTATGGTGTTTAATTATTAATATCAATTAACTTTTTCAATTTACACATATATTATATATTTATGTGACTACAAATGGTTTCATTAAGCTATACAGCTCAAAGTATATACATTAAAATGTACTTAACATGCATTACAAGTACTAATCCCCAGCATTACAAGTCGATAGTCAGAGGAGAAATTATATGATGCAGATACATTAGTAAAACTAATTCTACTAAAACCTTATAGCTCAGTGGTTATACAGATAGGTAAAACTATTGGAGCCTAAATTGCTTTCTAACCAAAATATATATTTGCATTTGTAGAATATCTTATGGTATAAATATAATTTTTCTAATAGTAAGTATTAAGAGGATCGTCGTGGTGCAAAGGCATCTGCAAACGCGAGGGTTTGTGGGTTCGATTCCCACTCGGGGGTTGATTACTTTTATATTATTTTTATTTTCTTCGCTCCTGCGCCGGGATACGCGCGGCGTTAAGTTCCGCCACGTAAATGCCTCAAAAGAAGGTGGAAAGCAGGGAACGGAGTGTCTTCAAACTAAGTCCATATTATTGCTTCTGGCTACCCTACTATGAACGAGATAAAAAGTGAGGTTAAAAAAACCCTGTCACAAAGGCAGTTCTGTCGAAAAGAGCCGACAAGAAAACCTTGCAATTGCATTTGATATGTATGTACATACACACAGATATACATATTATAAACTAACAGTTCAATCAACTCTGTCAGATCAGACAACCCTTGGCCCTGACGCGCCTACAAATAACTGGTAGGAGTAACACTAATTTGTATTTATATAGTGATTAAACAACTAACTATTTAATATTGCTCATATTATAACATTAATAATATTTTTTATTATATTTAGTGTGTAAAATTGTACACATTATTGAGGACCGTCGTGGCGCAGAGGCGCAACGTCTGCCTGTAACGCGACGGATTCTGGGTTCGAACCCCAGTCGGAGAAGATAGATTTTTCTATTTTCATTGTCTTCGCTCTGGCAAACTAGTCAAAACGCGGCGTTGAGTTCCGCCACTCAACACGCAATGCCAAAAAAAAAATTGAAAAAAAAAAATAGAAGCATTTTTTTATTTATTTTTTATTATATTTAATGTGTAAAATAGACCGCTTTGACAGATAGTATACTAATTGTATACTAATTAATTTATAAATAATTGCGTGAACGTTGTGAATTAAAATAAAATTCATATTATAAAAAAATATTTCATTGACATTCACAATTCTTTTTTAATTCCATTTGGCTAAAGCAAAGCCGCAATTAAAAGTTAGTTAACCACAAAACTGATTAACATAAAAATTAATAACACACATACAAAATAAATATATGTAAAATAACACCTCGACTTAGTTTTATTGGCAAATAATCCTAACCTACCGCAAAAGGAGTGTCGAGACTGCTACCAGGTACAATGTACACGTCACAGTGCTCTTGCAATGAATGAACATTGTGTTGGATGAACAAGCTATTGTACCGGCTCGTGTTTTATCATAGGATGGTAATGAGAATCCAAAGTAGGAAATTTACTAATTACTTGAAATAGAGTAAAGTTAAAAAATAGCTAAAATATTAATACTGATATAAAAATTAATTATTAATTAAATATTATTATTTTTACAGTTATAAACTTTATAGTGAAAGCGGAATAATTCACAGAAACAATTATTTTTTCTCCTAACTCTCTTATATTAACTTTATAGGTTCGTTCTTTCTTTATTTATCTATTTATAAATAATATTTATAGTATATCAAATAATAACATAAACCTAATAATATATATCCTACATAAGCCCATTTTTGTCACTATAAACCTATTCTACATAAACCCACCTCTGTCATCACCTGTGAACCGATTTAATCACCCGCCAGTCATCACTCACCTGCACGAACTCCGCACAGATGGGCGTGAACCCCGGCTCGAGGCCGGGCTCGTCGTAGTGCGTGCGCGTGCGTGGGTACAGGTCGGCGGCGCGGACGCGGTGCGGCGGCGGCTCCGGCTGCGGCGGCGAGCGGTAGCGCTCGCGCTCGCTCATCTCGCTTGATGACGCCACCTGGAAATAACATTATGTTAAATTGTATTATTTTAGGTAGGTTCTTAATGTTCCTGCAGCTCCATCTACCTACCCTACCATGCGCGGAATACGGCGTGAAGATAAAAAAAAAACATAAAAATATATTTAATGCTTTAATAAACCAACACAAAGGACAGAGCTAACAAATTATAAAAATAAAAGTATCATCAGATGTGGTGTCAAGTCGGCCTTATCACCATAGGTGATCACTTCCAAGCAACCCCTACCATGGCAAAGAGATAATGACAGAAAGATGTGGTGGTTAATACAATATACTTGCATAAGACATTACATAGTTAAACTACTATTATTTTATTGTAACAATACCGAAATTGAGAAACTTAAACACCATTTACAATATTTTAGTATGTGCTTACTTCAAAAACTGTTTTGATATACATATGAAGGAGCTTTTAACAAATTGGCAATATGTTTAAATCGAAGTCTTAATAAAATTGTATAGAGCAGAGATTTAAAAATACTTTAGTGACATTTTTTTTCATTTATTTAGTCTAATAACAAGCATGTCATGCTTACAAAAGCTTAAATAATACGTTGTTTCAAAATAATAAATTTTATGTTTATATAATTAATGATATTCACTGTGAGGCTATCAAATATTATAAACACACTTTATAGACCCGTAAATGCCGTGTCATATACGTAAACATATCTAACGTACACGATAATAACAGAACAAAGGAAAATGAGTTCATTCAATTTATATTATATAATAATTCAATTAAATTTTAGAATAACAAATAAAACAAATTGTTAAAAAATACTATTTTTATTGTTTAAAATTATTTATTTTATTATATAATGTATATAAACATTGTTTACAGACATTTATGTCTTAATTCAAGTTCTTTCTTCTTTTTTTAAAGCTTCAAGCTTTAAGAAGAAGCGAAAGAGCTTTTTCCTCTTACGAGAGAAGAGCTAGGATTTGAAGATATTATGAGGTACTTACAGACTGCCGTACATATTTAGGCCATCTGCTTATCATACCTCAAAGAGCTCTACGACCTTCTCGACCCAGGGTCGTCTGGGCATTACTGACCTACCACAACTTACACATACATGCACTACACGTAAATATAGGATAATAGCAGTATATTTACACTCCATCCGCAGAAAACATCGAGAAGTGCTAAAATTTTTAAACTAATTTTCACTGGATACGTCCAAACAGATATAAAGAGAAATTTAGACTGATAATTGTTACTAAATTGTCAATTATGTTATCAAAGGGTCTCGAACCTTAATAAACATAGAAACTGGTAAGATATGGAAAGTAGATTCTTTCTCTTTCAGACAAAAGTTCATAAAGCGAGAAGGATATATACAAGCGTGGACACTGTTATTGTTTTAAGCAAGTCGAATGTCGTAACAACTTTAAATTCCTATATGTATTGTTTAAATCAGATGCCATCTGTCTGTAAGGGAGATTGTTATA
Organism: Dione vanillae; assembly: GCA_037178615.1. NCBI lineage: Eukaryota > Metazoa > Arthropoda > Insecta > Lepidoptera > Nymphalidae > Dione > Dione vanillae. Next base: position 197,579 of record JAZFAU010000232.1, on the reverse strand, counting down.
AGTTCGATGCTCAATCGGGGGAAGCATTAAAATTAAATGATATTAAATTCTTCACTCAGGTAAAACATAGTGCAACGTTGAAAATTGATTCCTACTCAGGGGTCAGGACTCAGGGGCGTTAATATTTTGCGTTTTATATGTTCATATATAAATATTTTATATGTATATATAAAATAAGTTAAAAAATATAATATAAAATAATAAAAACATTACAAAAGTATGTCAAATGTTGCAAGACAGTAAATGAATACAAACTCTTTACTAAATTTATAATATGAGTTTCGAGCTTCAAAACGTTAGCTATTAGTAATAAGTACCCCTCTGAATTGTACCTTTACGAGTCCCATAAAATATATTAGATGAATTTATATTTTTGTTATATCACTTTCTTACCTTAAAGTTATTAACAAATACAAGTTTAATTACTTAATAGAATAAGAGAGATTAGAAATTAAATCTTTATATTTCCACTATTCTATGTTTTTAGTGCTTCCAACTTAATAGCCCTACAAACGGCGCTACTAACTAGCGCATGCCACTGCAGCGTCTAGGCCTACCCTTTGTAGGTCACCATCGCATTTGGGGCTTTTCAGAGTTTCTTCCAGGGCACCTGTAACCTAGGTGACTTACTGGAGGATCAGCAACCTAACGGCTCAACCCAATCCTGCAGCTATAAGTTCTATGGCAGAAATATTTTAAAATGTCAATTATTTTTTTAGCTTCACGCTTTATCCCGCACATGGCAGGGTAGGCAGGGGGAACCGCAGGAAGTATACGAACCTAGTGTTAAGACACTCCGTTGCTTAATCCCTGCTTTCTTCGTCCCGCCACGAGGGCTTGCGTGTTGAGTGGCGGAACTCAACGTCGCGCTTTGCCTAGTTTCCAGAGGGAAGAACATGGAAATAGAAAAATCCATCTTCCCCCAGTGGGAATCGAACCCATAAACCGCCGCCTTTACAGGCAGACGCTACACCTCTGCGCCAAGACGGTCCTCTCAATTAAGTTTCTTTATTCATATTTCAATATAAATTTAGAACCTAATTTGGAAGTTATCTAAATTCAAATCAGTTTTTATTTTGAATTGAAATGATTGTGTATTAATTGCAGCAAAAATAATATACATATAAGTATATAGTAATAATGTGACGAAGTCACACGTTTTTAGCCATTTCTTATGAGATTAGCTAAGGACGCCGCACCGGTACAAGTGATTTTAATAAATTTAATAAAAATATTGCTCTGTTATTTGTTATGTTTTGTATTGATATTTATATTTTCTAAACATTAGAACAATTCATTATTTGTTCCGATATTATTATTCTCAAAAATCATAAGTGTCTATTATTGGTACCGAAAATAGTCAAAATACCCTAAAGATGACATGCAAGTCTACTTTTGGTGCAGTAACGAAACCTATTCCTAAGCGTAGGTTTATGCAATTATCAACACTATTTTCAACAATATAAATACCTACTGTTTAAATTGTGATAATATTAAAACACTCCAATGGTAAACAGGGTGTCAACTTTTGGGGTATGTTTTTTGATGGTCGGATTTTACGGTCGGAGCTTATTTTATAATATATTTGATGATTATTATTTCAGGCTTGCATTTCAACTATTGGTACAAATAAGTGTCAACTATTGGTGTTTTGATTTATGAAAGTGTCATCTTTAGGGTCATTTAACTTAATTAATAAAAATGGATTTTTTGTTTTAATTTACGTTGATTTGGTGGGTTTTTAGTTTAAAATATACTTTTGTATAAAGCAATGTGCAATTAATTTTTTTGTTTCTTTCGTATTTCTTTTCCAATAAAAAAATATTTTTGTTTAAATCTTGTGATATCCTTATAATGTCTACCATTGGTGCCTTTCCCTTATATATATATATATATATATATATATATATATATATATATATATATATATATATATAATATATATATATATATATATATATATATATATATATATATATATATATATATATATATATATATATATATATATATATATATATATATATATATATATATATATTCTAAACATTAGAACAATTCATTATTTGTTCCGATATTATTATTCTCAAAAATCATAAGTGTCTATTATTGGTACCGAAAATAGTCAAAATACCCTAAAGATGACATGCAAGTCTACTTTTGGTGCAGTAACGAAACCTATTCCTAAGCGTAGGTTTATGCAATTATCAACACTATTTTCAACAATATAAATACCTACTGTTTAAATTGTGATAATATTAAAACACTCCAATGGTAAACAGGGTGTCAACTTTTGGGGTATGTTTTTTGATGGTCGGATTTTACGGTCGGAGCTTATTTTATAATATATTTGATGATTATTATTTCAGGCTTGCATTTCAACTATTGGTACAAATAAGTGTCAACTATTGGTGTTTTGATTTATGAAAGTGTCATCTTTAGGGTCATTTAACTTAATTAATAAAAATGGATTTTTTGTTTTAATTTACGTTGATTTGGTGGGTTTTTAGTTTAAAATATACTTTTGTATAAAGCAATGTGCAATTAATTTTTTTGTTTCTTTCGTATTTCTTTTCCAATAAAAAAATATTTTTGTTTAAATCTTGTGATATCCTTATAATGTCTACCATTGGTGCCTTTCCCTTATATATATATATATATATATATATATATATATATATATATATATATATATATATATATATATATATATATATATATATATATATATATATATATATATATATATATATATATATATATATATATATATATATATATATATATATATATATATATATATATATATATATATATATATATATATATATATATATATATATATATATATATATATATATATATATATATATATAACTGTAAGAACCTAGTATTAAGACATTGTGTGGCGGGACTTAACGCTGCACTTACCAAGTTGCCATAGCGAAGAAAATGGAAATTAAATAACCTATTCTCTCGAGTGGGAATCGAACCAATAAACTGTTGTATTTACAGGCAGACTCTGTGTCTCTGCGCCACGACTATCCTTTACATGCATAATTTCAACTGTTTTATGACTTTAATATTAAACGTCTAGTCACTTAGAGTCAAAGCGTCAGCTTGGATGTTCAAATAACATTGAAAAATGCTCATAATTGCATCGCTACCAATTCTTTTCTAAGGTGGCATTTACTTACATGTAATATTAGGTGGTCTATTATATTTTTATATCGGGTGTATCTTCAAAAACAATAATATTATTATTGTGATCTCATTTATCGAAGCTTTTAAACTTTCATCTAGTAAAAAGAAAGCTTTTGAAGCTTCATTCAAACAAATATTTATAGCAGTTCTGAAAATACTCAGTTATTCCTGCCTTAATATATAACTTACATAGATGTCAAATTCGTGATCTGAACTGTTACAAGGCCAAAGACTAAAAATAGCAGTAATATGTGTATAATATGTTTTTTTTGTACACTCACAGAAAAATAGGTTAATTAAATTTGAAAATGTTTAAATAAACAAGTACACTATAGTAGGAGCATGTCGTACAGATTCGTCACATTACAAAGATAGTACTCGGCGGCCGCCGGCGCTAAGAGTTGGCTCGGTGATTTTTTGCTTGTGCCAATGGATGCGTGAAGTAATAACTTGTTTATTTTACAAACAATAATCAGTGTTTCTTTTTTGTTTTTTTTTGTGACAGTTTCATGGTAATTCATAGGTTATATAAGATAATTTTACTTTGAAAACTTAGTAGTTTATTACAATATAAATTGCCCTCAAAAATGTATTAATTTTACCAAAAATAACAATTTTTGCTGTTTTATACTAGCTAAAGGAAACATAAAAATTTTAACATTGCGGGATTTGAACCCGCGCCTTTGTCTTTATTAATAAATACTTTACATAATACATTACATATCTTCTATTCTTTAACAGGTAATTTACATATAAATATATTATAACGGGTGGTGGTAAATATAATTAACATAATTTTGTATTAATAATTTAAACATTTTCTATATGTTGTTAATATTATCGACGTATATTATTTCAATAACCACTTTATCTACCACCTTTTATTCCTTACACAAAATGGTAAGCAGAGAGAATCTAGTGATAAGACACTCTGTTTCTCTCTCAAATTTGATATTTTGTAAAAATATGGCAACAATGACCTCGTAATACGCGAAAAACAAAATAAAGAATATTTTTAAACATTTCCGTTTGTCATAAAACGAGTTTCTAGCTTTTGACCTTCTTTATCAGAATTAAGCAGTAACTGTGCTATTTACGTAGCATATATTATGTATATAATATTTATATATCATATGCATAATTATGTTATGCTTGAACATGTTTACCGAGCACCAACCGTGCGTCGACCTTAATCGCCGGTTGATAAGTAGTAGCCTAATCGTACTATGATCAAAACATCTGTAATTTATTTTTGTTTGATTTACATTGATTTTGTTTTTATTTAAAAATTTTATTAATTTTCACATTTATTTGTGTTATTTTAGAATGTCTGTTATCTTAAATGTAAAATTATATTATTTATGGGTTACATACATATTTGAATATAGAGTAGGAAATTGTTTTAAAATAAGTATAGTTTTTCAGGTATAATAATTATTTACACGTTACTATGGCACAAACTAACAGTTTTAAGGAGAGTCGCAGAAGTGCACGTTTTGTGGGTTCGATTCCCGTCGGAAGATTATGGATTATTTTATTTCTATTTTCTTGGCTCTGGTACTTAAACACATACGTCGTTGAGTTACACCATTTAACACGCAATGCCTCGAAGGATAACCTGTAGGCAATCTCTGATGTAAGCCGATCTCCAGTACGCCTGAAACGATTTAAATGCAACTTGGAATTGATCGCTATTTATATTTTATAATAAGTTCTGCTTGTATGTTTATTTATAAATGATATTTTAAATGAATTATACGTATAAGTCATTCTTCTTCACTTATTAATTGTTCAATTAGTACGCAAGAAACAGTAATGTGATAACTAACAAAACTTACTGATTATTATATACAAAAGCAAATTATTATAGAACTTTATTCATTCTTCTTCCTGTCCTGTGGGATACAGCTTAAAATAAAAAAAAAACAGTATAGTAATAGCAGGTTTAAGTAAATATCATTTCATTTATATATATATATATATATATATATATATATATATATATATATATATATATATATATATATATATATATATATATATATATATATATATATATATATATATATATATATATATATATATATATATATATATATATATATATATATATATATATATATATATATATATATATATAAATGAAATGATATTTACTTAAACCTGCTATTACTATACTGTTTTTTTTTATTTTAAGCTGTATCCCACAGGACAGGAAGAAGAATGAATAAAGTTCTATAATAATTTGCTTTTTTCCATAATAAACGGTAAGTTTTGTTAGTTATCACATTACTGTTTCTTGCGTACTAATTGAACAATTAATAAGTGAAGAAGAATGACCTATACGTATAATTCATTTAAAATATCATTTATAAATAAACATACAAGCAGAACTTATTATAAATATAAATAGCGACCAATTCCAAGTTGCATTTAAATCGTTTCAGGCGTACTGGAGATCGGCTTACATCAGAGATTGCCTACAGGTTATCCTTCGAGGCATTGCGTGTTAAATGGTGTAACTCAACGACGTATTTGTTTAAGTACCAGAGCCAAGAAAATAGAAATAAAATAATCCATAATCTTCCGACGGGAATCGAACCCACAAAACGTGCACCTTCTGCGACTCTCCTTAAAACTGTTAGTTTGTGCCATAGTAACGTGTAAATAACTATTATACCTGAAAAACTATACTTATTTTAAAACAATTTCCTACTTAATATTCAAATATGTATGTAACCCATAAATAATATAATTTTACATTTAAGATAACAGACATTCTAAAATAACACAAATAAATGTGAAAATTAATAAAATTTTTAAATAAAAACAAAATCAATGTAAATCAAACAAAAATAAATTACAGATGTTTTGATCATAGTACGATTAGGCTACTACTTATCAACCGGCGATTAAGGTCGACGCAAGGTTGGTGCTCGGTAAACATGTTCAAGCATAACATAATTATGCATATGATATATAAATATTATATACATAATATATGCTACGTAAATAGCACAGTTACTGCTTAATTCTGACAAAGAAGGTCAAAAGCTAGAAACTCGTTTTATGACAAACGGAGATGTTTAAAAATATTCTTTATTTTGTTTTTCGCGTAATACGAGTTCATTGTTGCCATATTTTTATAAAATATCAAATTTGAGAGACAAACAGAGTGTCTTATCACTAGATTCTCTCTGCTTACCATTTTGTGTAAGAAATAAAAGGTGGTAGATAAAGTGGTTATTTAAATAATATACGTCGATAATATAAACAACATATAAAAAATGTTTAAATTATTAATACAGAATTATGTTAATTATATTTACCACCACCCGTTATAATATATGTATATATAAATTACCTGTTAAAGAATAGAAGATATATAAAGTATTATGTAAAGTATTTATTAATAAAGACAAAGGCGCGGGTTCAAATTCCGCAATGTTGAAATTTTTATATTTCCTTTAGCTAGTATAAAACAGCAAAAATATTTAGTTGTTTTTGGTAAAATATTGTAATAAAATACTACTAAGTTTTTCAGAGTAAAGTTATCTTATATAACCTATGAATTACCATGAAACTGTCACAAAAAAAAAAACAAAAAAGAAACACTGATTATTGTTTGTAAAATAAACAAGCTATTACTTCACGCATCCATTGGCACAAGCAAAAAATCACCGAGCCAACTCTTAGCGCCGGCGGCGGCCGAGTACTATCTTTGTAAGGTGACGTAGCTGTACGACATATTGCTACTATAGTGTACTTGTTTATTTAAACATTTTCAAATTTAATTAACCTATTTTTCTCTGGGTGTACAAAGAAATTATATTATATACATATTACTGCTATTTTTAGTCTTTGGCCTTGTAACAGTTCAGATCACGAATTTGACATCTATGTAGGTTATATATTAAGACAGGAATAACTGAATATTTTCAGAACTGCTATAAATATTTGTTTGAATGAAGCTTCCAAAGCTTTCTTTTTACTAGATGAAAGTTCAAAAGCCTCGATGAATCAGATCACAATAATAATATTATTGTTTTTGAAGTCCAAAACACCCGATATAAAAATATAATAGACCACCTTATATTACATGTAAGTAAATGCCACCTTAAAAAAGAATTGGCAGCGATGAAATGATGAGCATTTTTCAATGTTATTTTAACATCCAAGCTGACGCTTTGACTCTAAGTGACTAGACGTTTAATACTAAAGTCATAAAATAGATGAAATTATGCATATAAAGGACAGTCGTGGCGCAGAGACACAAGATCTGCCTGTATATACAACAGTTTATTGGTTTGATTCCCACTCGAGAGAATAGGTTATTTAATTTCCATTTTCTTCGCTATGGCAACTTGGTAAGTGCAGCGTTAAGTCCCGCCACACAATGACTTAATATTAGGTTCTCACAGTTCCTGTGGTTCCCTCTGCCTACCCTGCTATGTGCGGGATAAAGCGAGACGCTACGAAAATATAGTTTCATTTAAATCAATTTCGGCCTTAAAAATTGACAATGCAGTAAAAAATATATTTATTAGACAACCTACAAAAGAAACCTATCTATATCTAGCATTAAAGCTGCGTAATAACCTTCTAATACGACATTCTTGTAACAGAATTGTAAATGTTGCATTCCAGATATGGCGACCAGGAAATGCAAGCTTTCGTCCTTGCCATATTATTAAGTAGTTAAGAAAGCGGAATTATTTATATTTGCTCAATAGGTCGGTGAATATAAAATGTTCAAAGAATTTAAATTACTACTAGACTTTGTTTTACCAGAAAAGGTGATTTCAAATGATTTATTCCTTCCAGTGGAGATGAAAATCACAAGTATAAAGCTAAAATATTTAAGCATGTCAAGCTTTGACATGCTTAAAAATGTTGACTTTCCTATATTATAAGTAAAGTTTATTTCTAATAATAAATATATTCCCACGTTACGATCCCGATACATTCACATCAACTTCACACGCACTTTAGTATGACTAATTGTGTTTAAATATTAATGTATATGTAATTACATAGTTTCTCATAACTTAATATAGTATCGTCAATATTATAAAATATAAAGCGTAACAGTTTGTTAGGTGGAATGCGCAAATTTTCGTAAGTACTAGTTTAAATTTGAAAAGCTTCTAAGTCTTTTTTGGCTGTATTAAATCACGGGGTTCACGTGATTCAATACAACCAACTGTAGCGACGCGACCGTCGTTACTCTTGGCTATTTGCAATATGTAATAGGTAAATGTCTACATGAATACAAAAAATAACGTCTAAATAAATACAATTAAGATTTAGGCAAAGCGCGGCGTTGAGTTCCGCCACTCAACATGCAATGCCTTGAATAAGGCGGAAAGCGGGGACGGAGAAAGCAGGGATTAAGCAACGGAGTGTCTTAACATTAGCTTCATATGGTTCCTGCAGGTCCATCTTAAACAAAAAATATATATTAATTTTAATAATATCAATTAATTTCAACGGTAAATAATAATACAATTTAAATATAACAAAATGAACATATTTAATGTTATCTTTGATCTAACGATATGTACCTGAGATGCACTGTCGACGCAAAATGCAGGTGGCATTGGCTGATGCTAAATTTAGATGTTTACTCATACTATCATCAATGTGCATGGTCACTGTCGACATAAAGACACAAAGGATGAAGGAAGCTGTTGGAGATGCATTCAGCTCACAAAGCAATTGTTCCCAAACATAACATATATGAATTAAGAAATCTCTATCAATGAAAGTACTTAAGGCACTCGATAGGACTTTTGAATTATTTTTTTAAGTCTCTATGTTTTAATCCGCACATACCAGGATAGGCAGAGGAAACCGCAGGAACCATGGGAACCTAGTGTTAAGACACTCCTTTCCCCGCTTTCCGTCCTTTTTTTTGAGACATTGCGCGTTGAGTGGCGGAACTCAACCCCGCGCTTTGCCTAGTTGCCAAAGAGGACCGTTGTGGCGCAGAGGCGCCGCGTCTTCCTGTAAATGCGTCGATCTTTGGTTCGATTCCCACTTGGGGCAGATGGATTTTTTCATTATCAATTATATAAAAAGAAAATGCGTGTGACTGTAAGATGGTTATAGGTTTTATCTCTACTCAGAGGAATAGGGAATCATTTTAGGGAATAAATTTCCAACGTCTAATAAGGCAAGGTATTCAAGCGGACTATGGGTTCAAATTTTAAATTTGACAATTCTAAAAGAAACGAACATACGAGAAGACAAGACGACAAAAAGATACTAATACACGTACATACCACGAAACATTTTATTAAAAGCGGAAGTTCTGTAGTGAACTTTCTGCTCACTCCGCCATAGCTGGCGGTGGCAGCTTTGTGAAAGCGGGTTACAATGAGAAAAATGTGTGTAACATGATGCTGTCGACTTATACTTATTTAATTACATTACTAGCTTTCCGCCTGTGACTTTGCTCGTGCGGTGTTTCATTTCACTACGAGATATTTTCTAGCGGTTAAATAACCTACCTACAATAAACTCTTAATGAAGAGTTCAAATTTTTAATTATTTTTTTTATTATAAAAGAATAGTTTACAATTTTTGCTCTAAAATTAGTTTTACCGTATTTCTTCCTAAATGACAAAGACCCTATATATGAAGACATTTCAAGATTACACCAGATTTATCTGGCTACGTCCGGCATACACCATACAAATCCATATAAACAAGTATACTCGTATGTGAATGTATAGATGAAGAAATTTTACGTTTCATATTTCTAAAGACACTCACTCCCACAGACTTCCCGATTGTTAAGTAACATTTTAATTACGTAATAAATAGGTTTTCATTATCTTATAAATTTAACATAGAACGCAGTTTCTAATAATATATATGTTATCTTTCAACAACAAAGACTGGTATCTACACATATATATATGTGTAATAAAAGATAAACATATATATATATATATATATATATATATATATATATATATATATATATATATATATATATATATATATATATATATATATATATATATATCTACACATATATATATGTGTAATAAAAGATAAACATAAAAAGCTGGTTGATTATTTTGATGATGAATTAAACATTTTTTGATTAAATTTATCAAATATCATGTTTACTAATATTTTATTGATAACATGATATTTTATTATAGATTACAATCCCTTAAATTTCTTTAAAGCAGGGAACGCAGTGTCTTAACACTAGGTTCCTATAATTCCAGCAGTTCCATCTGAGTACTCTGCCATGTGCGGGATAAAGCGTGAATGTTTAATTTTTAGTTGTAAATACAGAGCGTACTATAGTACTTTTTCAAACGGTTAAAAATCCTAAATAACCTGTTTATTATATATGCTACTTTATAAGTACTAAGCACTGCTTTCTCGGTTAATTGGCGTAACATTCCAACACGGTGATGTAACCCACACGTGAACATTGGACATGGCACATACAGCTTAAAGCAATCGTCAATCATGGTTGAGATCAAAAAGTGATTTAAATTAGTGATAAAGTTTGTAGATGTATAATATTTTATATATATATATATATATATATATATATATATATATATATATATATATATATATATATATATATATATATATATATATATATATATATATATATATATATATATATATATATATATATATATATATATATATATATATATATATATATATATATATATAAATACATAAGTAGGTATAGGATAATATGACCCTGGTGCAAGCTGAAGTGAGTTACAATGAATACATTAATAGGTATGTATTTCCATTTAAGCCTACCTTAACTGGTAAAACTTTATCTAGGTCTGATAACCTACTCTCAAGACACTCCGCTTTAGGCGCGGAGAACACCCCGCTTCCCATCTCAATTAAAAATATTGCCTGTTGAGGGGCTGAACTCATTGCCACACTGTCTCCAGAATCGAAAAAATATATTTAAAATCAGATACTGTCAATAAAACAATATTTCTCTTTATATTATCATATCAAAGAAACAAATTAAACTGAAATTGGAATCGAACTGACAACAACCCAGTGAGACACTATATCTTAATAAACCATTGTTACATGACTAATTGTAAGTAGAGTTCAACGAACTTCGATTAATATACTATATTTAGTATTCATAAAGCTATGTACCCGTCGTGGAATATCTCGTAGAGTTAATTTCTGGTTGCTGTAAACAAAACACTGCCAAAGTGTGAAAAATAGTCTAAAATAATTTTCTCAAGGATTAAATGATAATACTCCATGTTGACAATTGTGTGATATCGCAATGATATGATAAGGTAATTTTTAAAAAAATTGAAGGTTATTTCAATTCTTATCAAGGCAACGTGGATTTCGTATACATAGATGTAAAGTTATAAAGTTGTTATCAATATAAGCTAAACAAATAATCATATGATTCTCGTTCTGTGACTCAATTCTAAAGTATTTATCCGATGTACCTAAATTGAATATATTATTTAACTCACTTTTGTAATAAAAAAACATAATCGCGTTGGTTGCAGGTTCAATTTCCGCTTTCCAATTTTTCATTTTCTCGCTTCAGTACACAAAGTGCGACTACTATACTATACTATACTTCTTCCGTCCAACTAAAGCGCGTAAAACTGTCAACAGAGTATTTTTTTAGTTAGCTTCTCTATTTAGCCTTCCATATGCGGGATAAAGCCATCTTTATCCTCTTACATGTGGGGTGTAACGTGAAAAAAAAAATACTATTAATTGACTTGTATGTGACTTAAAAGACATTATGAACAATTGGAGGAATATATAAAAACATCGAAATAATAACCAATATTTACTTAATAATTTGGCTATGTGTTACCAATTTTCAATTAAAGTAAAAAAATGGAAAATAGATATTAACTTCTTAATTGAATTTTATTTTTTTACTATTTTCGACTTTCAAACAAAATAAATATAAGCTAAATTATACATGTTGTAAAGTTTCACAGCCACAAATTAATGCAAATGGTGGGCGTCTGTCGATCAGTATTAAACGTAAATGCAAAGTATCAACTGCCCCTAAGCTTATTTCCCAAGTATACACTTAAGCCGATTTGAAAGTTATGATAAACTGAGATAGAAATGCAATTACTTGTGATAACAGATGATTTGACGATATGCTAATGAGTTTGTTTATTATTATCTATTTAATGTTGTTAATAATAACTACACTAAGTATATATATATATATATATATATATATATATATATATATATATATATATATATATATATATATATATATATATATATATATATATATATATATATATATATATATATATATATATATATATATATATATATATATATATATATATATATATATATATATATATATATATATATATATATATATATATATATATATATATATATATATATATATATATATATATATATATATATATATATATATATATATATATATATATATATATATATATATATATATATATATATATATATATATATATATATATATATATATATATATATATATATATATATATATATATATATATATATATATATATATATATATATATATATATATATATATATATATATATTATTTGTTAATTACAGCAAAGAAAATTTATAATCACTGTTTTTATGTCTTTGCTAAATGTGTTTTTTTTTTTAAATTAAGCAATTTACAGAATACGTCAACCTTTTACAATTATTGTGATAGTAAATAATAAAAATACAAGGACGGAAACAAGTGGACACTTCGAAAAAGCGTAATTTAATATTTCCTATGGTCACCTTTTGCTGTAATAATAGTTTCTAATCGCCGAAGTAAACTTCCTATTAAGTTGTTTAATAAATTTTGATCAAAATTATTCCATTCTACACGCTAAATTCTTATAAAATCTGTTTTATTCAAATAACGAAATGTTGAAACTTTTTAAACGGAGTGTCTAAACACTAGGTTTCCACGGTTCCTGCAGTTCCCTCTGCCTACCCTGCCATGTACGGGACAAAGCGTGAAGCTAGGAAACTTTTTTATCCAAGAATAGAATATGTATGGGAGATCTTCTATTGGGTTAATCTAGAGATTGTGGCGGCCATTCCAAAACTTTTAGACCATAATTGTTGAAAAAAATTGTAGTTGTTTTGACTGTATGCTTATCCTGTTGAAATATAAAATCGTCCCAAATATCCATTTTCAAGCAGGATTCTATACAAAAATTTAAAATATATATGTATATTTTTCGCTATTATACTTCATCTGAAAAGTATTTAAAACGAATAACTAACTATAATAAGATATTATAAAATTTAAAAGATCGTTGATCTTTAGTTGTACAGAACAGTAAATAGATCGCGGGTGGGAGGCAACACCCACTGTGCACGTTTCCACACAACCGAACTGCCATAAAAGGATAGTTAAAACGAGAAATGAGTCACGCTTTCTTTGTATCTTAAAGAAACATAAAGTAAATGTCGCCCTTTATTTTCTTTTTCGTGTTTTTAATGTTGATGTATTGAATACAATAACTTAAGATACTGAAACTTTTTGATACGTTTTTTATTTTTGTTTAGCTTCACGCTCTATGCCGTATACATCAGAGTAGGCAGAAGGAGCCACAGAAACCATATGAAACTAGTGCTTAGACACTCCGTTCTCCGCTTTTCTTTTGAGGCGTTTTGCGTGTTGAGTGAAGGAAATTAAGTTACCAGGGCGAAGAAAATGGAAATGAAATAATCCATTTTTACCAAGTGGGAATCGAACCCATAAACCGTCGTGTTTACAGGCAGCTGTGCTACTGCGCCACGCGTGTTATTTTATTAAGGCTGTTATTTTAATAATCAATTAACAATGTTGATTCAATTCATTTGCTATTTTTGGGAATACACGTAGACAGCGTGGAAGTTTGACCCATGAGGTGACGTTCCAAGTGTCCTAGATATCTATGCCTGCGGGAGTGGTTAGTATTGAAACGATCGGCATGATGTCATATGACTGATGAAGACTCTTGACTGAGAATCTCTACAACAAAGTAACTTTTCTTATTTTTTTTAACTTCACGGATTATCCCGCACTTGGCGGGATAGGTAGGAGGAACCTCAAGAACCGTGAGAACCTAGTGTTAGGATATTCCGTTCCCTGCTCTCCTTCTTCTTCGAGGCATTGCATATAGAGATTCGGAACTCAACGCTGCGCGTTGCGCTGCGCTACACTGAGTTGTCAGAATCTTCTTCGAGTGGGAGTCGAACCCACAAATCGTCGCGTTTAAAAACATAAAAAGATTTCTTAAATCAAACCAAAAGTACCCGAGAATAAGGCAATTAGAAAAACAAATGTAAGACTCACAAACATCGCGCAAGGCAACTTATAAGTAAATTTAAAAACCTAAATTAGATATTAATTTAAAGATAAGGTATTATTATTAAACAAGTTCTTAAATTTTCATATTTACATATAAAAACACTTCCTACATGCCACATATAACAGAAGATCATATCACATGGACACGAGGCGTATTATCACTGTATCATTGTTTTTATCATTAAAAAATACAAAGTAAAGAAACAATCGCAAAATTTTCTTATCAATTTTAAATATATCTTTTTAAGATAATACAAATTTAACTATTTTTGTAGTATTGTCAAAAAATTCACACGATCTCATATATCAACAACGTTATTATCTACCTAGTGATAAAAGACGGAGACATTCTGTTCTACGCTGTCCGTAACTCGAGGCATTGCGAGTTAACTGGCGTTACTCAACCCCGCACTTTGTCTTGTCATTATATACATATAAATTGTTTTGAATAAAAAAAATTTGAATTATAAGAAAATCATCACAAAAATCTAATAGATATAAACTACAAAAGTAACAAATGTAAATATGTATTTAAATTATTTATTAGCAATCACCATTATTTATTTAATTCGTCATGACGTAATTACGTATATTGTATGTATGTATATTTGTAACGGCACAATGATAATATGCGACTAATATAATTTTTTGAATATTTATGGAGGCCCGAAGACAATGTAAATAGTATGAACAATAATTTTATTTAAGTAACCATTAGTTCTAAAATAAATTATCATTAAAGACAAAAAAAACGAATATAGGCGGAACGATAGGTGGAAAACGGTGAGTGGAGTGTGTTAACACTTATCGGTTCTCACGGTTCATCCTACCCTACTACGAGCGGGATAAAACGTGAAATAAAAAAAAAGCCATCCATCGCTATACTCTATAATAACATCTAACTCTATTATAAATCCCCATTAATATGCTTAACCGATAATAAAAACGTTAAACAAAACAAGCCATTCAACCGGCACGTATTTGTTCGGACATCAAACATCAAAATTATCGGCTGGCGGGAGGGCGCTATAGCTCGACCAAATTGAACCGGCGACCTTGCATTCAATGTTGTAATCGGACGAGCTGTGTTCACACATTAGTCGGTTAATAGTTTTTATGTAGTTCAATCACCTCGCAGTGTAGCCGTATCGGTGTTGGTTATTCAAATAGTTGGAAGCTACTAGAACATTTCGTAACATCGAATATGCTTTATCAAATTATTTGGATAAAAGGGAAGAAAAGCTAAGGATTCAGTGTCATATTTAAATAAGATGATTATAAAAATCGCTATATATTTTTAAGTTTAGTCGCATCCTGTTACAAAACATTCAGAATTAATCGTAATTGAGAAAAGAGTGTCATAGCACTAACTCAAAATCCCCTTTTTGCCTTAAAAAGCTTTTCAACTCAAAGCTTCTATGGTATTTACTACCATTTATAGAATGCTGTATTGATATTTTTGTTATATATCAAAACGTTCTTAAGTGTAATTTTTCGTAATCTTATATAGAATAATTAATGCTATGATTAATTTTAAATACATTTAAGCAATCATGTAGTTGTAATATTTGGTTTTTAAGTACCAAAGCTTAATTAAAATAAAAAGGTCAGTAATGTCACAATTCAATGTTTATGACAAAAAATAACGTAAAAGAACAATTTTATCAAAAACATTTGCATGGAATGACGTCTTTTATGAACAGCTGACGTATGACTGAGCAAGGTTTACCTACTGTATAATGAAACACATGTGCCAATAGTTTTTAACCAGAAAAACCCTTAAATATATATAATTGTTGCTTAAAATGTATATTCTTTTTAAATTAGTATTTATTATAGTAGGTAGATATTAGATACAATAATTATAATATGTAATTTTTATAATCATATTAATAAATATTTTTACACAACATAGAGAACCTGTTGTCAAAAAGGTAGGCAAGTAGCGGAACTCAACGCCGCGCCTTGCCTACCATAGCACTATAGCCAAATTATATACCTCAATGTCATGACGGCCTCATGTTTTAAACACAAAAAACAATATATATATATATATATATATATATATATATATATATATATATATATATATATATATATATATATATATATATATATATATATATATATATATATATATATATATATATATATATATATATATACATATACATATACATATACATATACATATACATATACATATACATATACATATACATATACATATACATATACATATACATATACATATACATATACATATACATATACATATACATATACATATACATATACATATACATATACATATACATATACATATACATATACATATACATATACATATACATATACATATACATATACATATACATATACATATACATATACATATACATATACATATACATATACATATACATATACATATACATATACATATACATATACATATACATATACATATACATATACATATACATATACATATACATATACATATACATATACATATACATATACATATACATATACATATACATATACATATACATATACATATACATATACATATACATATACATATACATATACATATACATATACATATACATATACATATACATATACATATACATATACATATACATATACATATACATATACATATACATATACATATACATATACATATACATATACATATACATATACATATACATATACATATACATATACATATACATATACATATACATATACATATACATATACATATACATATACATATACATATACATATACATATACATATACATATACATATACATATACATATACATATACATATACATATACATATACATATACATATACATATACATATACATATACATATACATATACATATACATATACATATACATATACATATACATATACATATACATATACATATACATATACATATACATATACATATACATATACATATACATATACATATACATATACATATACATATACATATACATATACATATACATATACATATACATATACATATACATATACATATACATATACATATATATATATATATATATATATATATATATATATATATATATATATATATATATATATATATATATATATATATATATATATATATATATATAATTCATATTCACACATAGTACATATTATAACATATAATAACCTATTTTCACTTACACATATATATGTATATCTGTATATGTTATCATAAATATCAATTCGTGAAGCAGTCGTACTTGCAAGGACGCCGCGTGGCGCGTCGGGCCGCGGTTGGCCAATCGCGGAAACGGCGAGGCGAGCCCTCCCGCTTGCGTCACATGGTTTGTAAAGAGTGAATGTTTTTTGTGTTGAACAAGTGTTATTGTTAGTTAATAGAGTTTGAGGGTGAAGAGCTGGATGATGTTAGCTTTATAGGCGCTATTGATGTTTCATATGTATTTTTTTGGGTTTTTTGGGAAATCTAGTGTTAAAAACTCAATCCTCACTTTATGCTTCGACATTGCAGTGGCGGAACTCAACGTCGAGCTTTTTCTTAACACTAAAGCTATGAAATGAAATAAATTCATTCCGCCGACTGGTAATTGAATTCACCATCGTCTGGTTTTTGTTACGCTGTACCGCTTAGCCACAACGGCCTTGAGGTTCGATTTGCAAGCAAGGAAATATTGATTTGAAATTGTATTCATCCTATCGCTTCAGTAAGAGGAAGCACTGCTTAGTTAATCATATTAACTATCTAATATGGACATAACCTTAACCGCTACTACGCTCTCTGTACACCTCGATAAAAACATAAAGAAGGCTAGGGAGCTTAAAATATACAATTAATTAGTCCAATTTTTCAATTTCAATTTCAGTCCAATTAGTCAATTTTTTTAGTCCAATTTATTTTTATTATAACGCTATGCTGTTTCATATTTCGTCACATTGTATGTGTTTAGTTAGAGGCTGGTACATACTAAAATATGCACTTCATTCAAATTGTGATAACGCCTATATTTGTAGTGATACTATAAAGCTAAAAGGTTTGTTACTTGAATGCTCGTCCCTAGAAATATTGGATGGAATTGATTGGTATTTTTGTGTTAAAGATTTGTTTGACGTGTTGTTGAAAGTACTTAAGACTGTATCAAGAGTCATACAAAGCCCTAAGTAAAAGCTTTTTATCTGATCATTTGTACGTAAAACATAGTAATAATAATAAAATTTATTAAAAAGAATATATTTAAATGTCATATTCACATATGATATACATATACTTCATATTCAACTGACGTTAAAACAATGTTTTGTTTAAGCGTACGTAAGTACTCGTACATGAATGCGTATTCCTTTATGAAAGGATGAATCATCAAGCGCACTCCAGACTGTCCCAATGATTATTGTGAACAGTTAACTAACCCTTGCAAAGTGGCCATTGTTCGTTTGCATCATTAAATTATATTAAGAAAAATGCAATGGGCATTTTATTCGTCTGAATCATCAAACATTATAAGTATGAAAGTTACTTTAATTTATTCCTGACTAAAGCCTAACTCAACCCAGAGGAATCTATATATCTATATCTAAACATACATATACATATATAAATTTATCGTTGACATCGTCCCCGGTTATCCCGGAGTTCCCGCAAAATCGGAATTTACGTAGGAAAACCCATGTTCACCGCGCGCTTGTAGATAACTTCCGTCCAAACAAATTATTTTTCATATACCAAGTAATTAAAAAGAAAACAAAAAGCTTATATGTGCAATGTAGATACAGGACACTAGGAAAATAATAAAATTTAAACCTCACATTTTGTTTTACAAAACTAAGACCATAAAAACGTTTCAAAAATAAATACATCCGCCATCCGCTCTCCCTTTGTTAAGGTGTCAATAACACAATAAGCGAGTTAACTTTTTTGAACCCTTTTTTTCATTGTTTAAAGCACAAGTACGTAGAAAATTTAATTTCCGTTTATCAATTGGCTTTTTTTCTAGTTAGGTTGCGGTTAGGTCGTAACTAATTTATTCCACTATACTATACTAAAATACAACTTAAAGTAATTAATATTACAACATGACTTGTCTATTTGCAGCCTTACATAAATTAGTAAGTTTACAATACTTTGGATATTTTGTTAAGAACAAAACAAAAGATATATATATATATATATATATATATATATATATATATATATATATATATATATATATATATATATATATATATATATATATATATATATATATATATAATATATATATATATATATATATATATATATATATATATATATATATATATATATATATATATACATATATACATATATATATATATATATATATATATATATATATATATATATATATATATATATATATATATATATATATATATATATATATATATATATATATATATATATATATATATATATATATATATATATATATATATATATATATATATATATATATATATATATATATATATATATATATATATATATATATATATATATATATATATATATATATATATATATATATATATATATGTATATATATATATATATATATATATATATATATATATATATATATATATATATATATATATATATATATATATATATATATATATATATATATATATATATATATATATATATATATATATATATATATATATATATATATATATATATATATATATATATATATATATTGTTTCTTAATAATAATTAAGCCTTTGTCCTTTTTCATCATCAAATGTGCTAAACATCATTAGGAGCGTTGCATCGTCAGTTTGTAACAAGTCGAAAAATATTATTTACAACAAATATGAAGTAATGCTACGGCTAACTTACGTCTTGTTTATTAGTTTATAATAGAGACATAATTTGTATAACGGTGGTCCCAAGTTTGATTTTTACGTGAAATATTCTTTTACTATACCTTACTTTGGTAATATTGAACAACGGTTTTAGCATAGTATAATACAGACTGTGTATACATCAAAATGAAATTAAATTCACTTAGAATCACTTAAAAGCAAAAGAACATAAATTGATAAACTCCAACACCGACTTTAAAAGGGAGTGTCTCCATTCATTACGAGCAGACGAGGGATCGGGCCGAGGCGTCATTTCAAGGCAAGTTGTATTACGAGATTTTGTTCTTCCACGTCTACTCTGTATGTCGTTGGAAACAAGTGAAACTTTCTCTATTAGGCAACTTGAATTGAAGTAAAATACTAACCGATTAGCTTACGTAAGAAGAAATCGGTGTATTAACATTATTTTGTACTTGAAGAATAAATTGCTTAATGGATTGGAAACGCTGTTGTGTTGTGCCATTGTGAGGCTAAAATTAATGTATTTTCCGTTTTTGTGTGTATCTAAGAAACCAGAAAAAATCTATAATTAAACAATAAGCTTTTCTTTGTATAAAATTTAAAAATGTGTCATATCAAGTATTACAGACCAGGCTTAAACGCTAAAGTTCAACGTTTTAAGCATGTCAACATATTCCATTCTTTGTTGTCCACCCAAAAAGAACATGCACTAAATGGCGGAGCTCAACGCCGCGTTTACGCTGGGAGTGGCGCTATATTACAAGAAAATTAAATTAAATTTTAATATTGATAAATAATAAGAATTATTGAAAGCTTGTAGTAAAGAAGTCACTCTATAACTATTTACCTGTTTATACTCAGGCGTGGGAGGTCTCGGATACTTGGAGGCGAGGCGTGCTCCCGCGCCGCAGCCCTGCGCGGCCGGCGGCTCATCTTCCGGATAGTACAAGTGTACAAAATCCTCAGTGTCCAGAAATGTATTGATCAGCATAATCCGTTATAAAACTAATGTCTAACCAAATCAGACTTCTTTCACTAAACACTAGTTAAACTGGCTAAGTAAGGAAGCACAATGTCACGACTGTCCACTTGTTTCTTTCCATTTTTCAACAGATAACTATATATATCTATATATATTATATGATATTATATTATTAATATATATCATGTATAATAAATAATTTACGTTCGCTACACTTGTATAAAATCACATTTGCACCTCAATACGATCACACTTTGGTCTTCTGGAATAAATAAATGTATTATGAAAAGGCACTTCGACGCATGGCGTTTTATGTTACATCACTCATGAAAAATGGAAAAGCTTGTCTGTCGCAAACGACGGCTGAGTACATACTATGTGTAGGTGACTTGCAATGTTATAGGCCGTCTAGATAATATATAATATACATAAAAAACCAAAAATAAAATGTCATCTGATTTAAAAACTTAATTTTTTTAAATTACCTATTTGTAGTAAACAACAAATTATGAAAGATGACGTTCATCCTCAAGTTCAAATAAAATTAATTTTATTCAAAACAAGAGTACGTGATTAGTTTTTTGAATGTCAAAAACATTACCGCCGGTTCGCTAAAGTTAATGCCTCAGACCTGAGAAGAACCGGCGCAAGAAACTCAGCGGGACACCTTTTTTTTTAATTGTCATGTAATTTTACAGTTATTAATTTTTGACAGTGACACTTTTGAAACAGAATAAATGTTGTTGTTTACATTAAACGGTTACAACCAAAGCGATAGTACAAACAAGCCATTTCATGTAATGTTGATGATTGGGTCGTTTATGATTTAAACACAGCAACACGGTGGCGACACAAAATAATTATACTAAGTTGTTTTGAATTTTGTTAAAATGGTGGATTTTCGTAGCATATTTCACTTAATTCGTATCTTTCTCTTTTTTTTAGCTTCACGCTTTATCCCGCACATGGTAGGGTAGGCAGAGGTGTCTGCAGGAACCTTGGGAACCTAGTGTTAAGACACTCCGTTGCTTAGTCTCTGCTTTCTTCGTATCTATTTTATATTTTTCCTTGCTCTGGGATTTCTAAAATTTTTGCTTCAAAATTTTACTATAACACTGTTATACTTAACAATAAGTAGATTATCGTTTGATAAGATTAAGAGATTAGCTTAGAGGCAATTTTGTAAATCTATGAAATCCTATTGACGGTCTACTTTTTCTTTAACAAGAAAAATATTTGACCTATATATAACACGTTGTTAATCTTTACTATTTATCCAATGCAATTAACTACACTTATTAATATATATACAGGTGAGTATTTAAAAAATGCTTGTTAGTTCATTGCGGAAAAACAGGTAATATGACGTTTCTTATTCTATTTATTTCTTCACGCGAGTAGGGAGAGGAGGTATTCAACATAGAATATTCAGAACAGTGTTAAGGCACTCTCTCATTTTCAGCCTCAGATATATACATCGAGCGGAGTGTCATAGCACTAGATATTTTCTCTACTTTCCCGTTATACTATATGGCTACGGGAAAGAAAATTATGAGGTAGTGGAATTTATATATTTTTTTAATATTAGTACTTTTGTTACATAATTTATTATGAAAAATAAAATACACAATTGACCCCAAATAAAAATTAAAAATGGCTACCTTAGCACAATTTGATAACAGTCGTTAAGTCCGCTTATCATTTCTATTCTGTACAAGAATCCAGGTTATAAAGTATATACAAAACGGACGTTCATATAAATACTATGTACAGCTACTAACTAAAATAAATATTAATGGACATTCTAATTCGTAGTGCAGAGGCTTAGTAACTTTAGTTACCTGTAAATGCAACGGTATATGGGTTCGATCCTCACTAGAGGGAGACAGATTTTCTATTTTCCATTTTCTTCGCTCTGACAGCTAGGCAAAGCACGGCGTTGAGTTTCGCCACTCAACAAGCAATGCCTCGAAAAGGCGGAAAGCGGAGAACGGTCTTAGCAATAGGTTCGTCCAGTTGCCTCGGCCTACCCTGCTATGTGTGGGATAAATCGTGAAGCTACAATCTGATTCTTACCGTCGTAACATCAACATATATTTAAATACGTACATACATATATACATAGTATTATTTAATCATATTGTCAATCAGTTTGTGTCATAATTTGAATAGCATAATGAACTTTGCTATCAATATGATAATTACATACTTGCTAACAAACAGAACTAGTAGAGACACTCGACGTCGCTTTGGCTTAAAATAAATAATATTGATATATAGTAGATGCCGTTTTAGTGTAGTTCTTAAGTCATCAAGGCCTATTATTTGTGTTCTTAAATTAGATTATTATTTGCTAATCTCTATAATCAGACACTAGTATATGCGTATATTGAATCTATAAAGAAAACTAAGAAATATCTAAGAAATTCTAATCCACAGCCCGCCCTGCTTGTGACTGTCGCGTATTAGGTAACATGAAAAGTAGTATTGTCTCGATTTAAAGGATTATATGGTTATTAAATGGTTATTTATAATTAAGGTTCAAACGAACAATGTGTAGATGTAACTACAAGTTCCCAAACACCACTATAAGGGCTGGTTTCACCACTTGCTGATAAATTCCCTTATTTACTTTCTTTACCGGCAGGTAAACAGCAAATTTCGGTTTCACAGGTCTCAAGTAGTAATAATATCTAATAGATAAAGAATTGCTTATACTATTAAACTGTATCTGAAAGACAGCATTAACTACCAGCTTAATATATGTAACCGGTGAAATTGGCCCTTGGTTATTTTCATTTAACACAAAGGCAAAAGTAGTGACGATGATGATGAGCAACCAAATTAACTAAAAAAAAAATAAAAAAAAAACATAAATCACGTTATTCACCTTTACCTAAGAACAATTTACGTGGTAATATAACAAGTTATATAGGACGGCGGGAACTTAGCCGACACTTGACTCTAACATAAGCTAAAATGATTTAATTTTCATACGTTTCCGCACACTTATTTACCTATCACGTTTATCTCTAGGTACGTTTAGATCTAATTAGATCGGGTCAATGAATTATAATAAGATATTGACGTATGCGCATATTGTGTAATGTGTTGTTTCAATATCAACTGTAGGTACTTACTGGGAAATAGTTCAAAGATTACTACTTCGAGATAATATAGTCTTATATATGTATGTTTTGTAAACAATAGACACTTTTATTTATATATAAGATATAAAGATAATGATATAAACATATAAAAAAGATTACTGCTCACATTACACATACGTACGTTGACACGTAAAGGTTGAAAGCTCTCATAATGTGGAAACCTGTATCAAGAGGCCTCACTTTTCCGTGTCTGTAAATGTGTTTAAAAACATTTACGTCACTAAAGCGTTATATAATATTTACTGCGTATATGTTGAGTGGCGGAACTCAACGCCGCGTATTGTTTTATCTACCGCTAATACTAAAATTACCAATACGAGGTGTGTTCAAAAAGTATCGCGAATTTTGAATTTTCGCGGGTTACGTATATTCGAATTTCAATTTTTTTGTGGCGTTATGTTGGTACTCATGTCTCTCACTTATGCCGACAACCTCGGCCATTTTGAATGTTCACTTAATTGTTGACAGCTGCTTTGCTTGCACGTGTTTTGGATCGTCTTCGATTTTTACCCATTCAAAAAAATGGATCAAAGAACGTGTATCAAATTTTGTGTGAAAAACGAAATTAAGTGCGCGGATGCATTCCGAATGTTGACTGTGGCATACGGAGAAGCTACCTTGGACCGAAGCAACGTTTATCGGTGGTACAAAATGTTCTCAGAAGGCCGAGAAGATGTGAACGACGAAGAGCGTGCCGGACGCCCGAGCACTTCAACAACAGACGAAAAAAATTAATGAAGTGGAGAAAATGGTATTGGCCAATCGTCGAATCACCATTAGAGAAGTTGCTGAGGACCTAGACATATCGATTGGCTCGTGCCATTCGATTTTTATCAATGATTTGGGCATGAGACGGGTCGCCGCGAAATTCGTACCAAAATTGCTCAATTGCGACCAAAAACAGCATCGCATGAACATTGCTAATGAGATGTTGGACTCTGTCCGCGACGACCCAAATTTGCTCCAGAGGGTCATAACTGGTGACGAATCGTGGGTTTATGGTTATGACGTGGAAACCAAAGCTCAATCATCTCAATGGAAGCTGCCGCACGAACCAAGACCGAAAAAAGCGCGCCAAGTTCGGTCGAATGTGAAAGTTTTGCTGACAGTTTTCTTCGATTGCAGGGGCGTGGTGCATCATGAGTTCTTGCCACAGGGTAGAACGGTCAATAAGGTTTATTACCTGCAAGTTATGCGCAATTTGCGCGAAGCAATCCGCCAGAAACGCCCGGTTTTGTGGAAGAACAAAAATTGGCTTTTGCACCACGATAACGCCCCTGCTCACACATCGTTGCTTGTGCGCGACTTTTTGGCCAAAAACAACACACTAATGATGCCGCAGCCACCGTATTCCCCAGATCTGGCCCCCTGTGACTTTTTCTTGTTCCCTAAACTGAAGAGGCCCATGAAAGGACGACGTTATGCTACACTTGACGAGATAAAGACGGCATCGAAGGAGGAGCTGAACAAGATAAAAAAAAATGATTTTTTGAAGTGCTTCGAAGATTGGAAAAAACCGTTGGCACAAGTGTATAATATCTCATGGGGATTACTTTGAAGGGGACAAAATAGATATTCATGAATAAATAAATAATTTTTGAAAAAACACAAAATTCGCGATACTTTTTGAACACACCTCGTATTGGGCGATTCAAATAAAGAGTACAGGATATGTCATCACGATACATTAGAACAAACTAAATTAGGCCACATGCCAGGGATGCCAGGAAACAGCTGGTAGATTGGAGACACACAATATGTTGAGACGTGTAAAAGCAACGGGCGGACGCCCGCTCTAGTTTCAGTGCGTCGGCAACTAGGAATGCGGTCAGCCGCGATCGACGCCACATAGAACAATCGTTAACGTTAACTTTAGTTATAAATTATGATTGCACGTATTTGCAGTATTTACGTTATATATTACGTAGTACTTTAAAAAATATGTGTTTTTAGTTACTTTTTTAAATGCAAACATTAAGTTAACACTAAATTGCTTCATATTTATAGATCTCAATCTTTTATCTCATTGACATACAAATATATTGTATAATATACGTATTATTACAATTAAAAACATAAAAAAAATTTGTAATATAAAAATGATTGTAATAATCAAGATACTTATAACTGCTGCAATGGCGGAGACAGATTGTGAGCGCGATAAATATCCCATAACACTCTTCCAGCCAAGGGAAAACATGACATAGGTTTGGCACTCAACACACAGTTGAATTACGTCGGAATACGGAAAACGGAGTGCCTGGACACCACAAGATCTTTTTACCTACCAGCAAATGATTGATAAAATGCAATGCCAAAAATATATAAAAAATATATGATAAGCGTGCAACGTGCTGTAGTTATATATAAGTATACACGTAATTTATTACTCTTGAAGTAGAATGTTGTGATCGTTAAAACGTAAGCTAACTAAACATATAATTACAATAAATATTATATAAATATATTATGTTGTATTATTTTGTTACGATGTGAACACATATAACAATGTTTCAACGAGATTTTTAGGGTAAAGAACTCATTTGTTTTTTATTGCGCTTTATAATTAATATAAATTTATGATAATTAATATGTTAATAGTTTTATGTGAGTGTAATGTGAAATAGTATATTTATGCACGCTAGGTAGCAGGTTCGATTTTCATACTGAGTTGGTCAAAACATTTTGTTTTAGATTTGTAAAAAAAATTACTATTAATAAATCGATAATTTAACTGCGATATTTTCGTAAATTACTAGTAAAACGTGTCTAATTAGTTCTAAATCTACGAGTTAACAAGCAACTAGCTGTCCGAAAGCATATTTGGATTTTTTATTCAATTTTTTATAAGGTTTCCTTAGATATTTTTTACACCAAGACCTGCCATTCATTTGAAATAACAAAACAACACAATCATAATGTAATAAATACAATAACGGCGCCGCTCGAGTTACACACAGACCGACCGCAAGCTACGTTGTGCGATCCCATTCACTAGTCTCACGTTACCAGCATTCCTGCTAGAAGTGTGAAATTTTAGTATAGACAATAATACAAATGTTTTTAGAAACCGATGTTTCTGGTTACAACTGCAATTTTGCGGTGTTATATGAAACAATTAAAATAGCATATCCGATTACGCGTTGTCGGTTTATATTTCTGACAGTCGGGTAGGTAATGGAAGGTAGGTAGGTAGTGGAGTTGTGTAGGTTATGGTAGGTAGCTGGGTAATGTTAGGAAAAATACGATACTGTCATGTATTTCTTTTTTTTTTAGCTTCACGCTTTATCCCGCACATGGCAGGGTAGGTAGAGGGAACTGCAGGAACCATTGGACCTTAGTGTTAAGACACTCCGTTGCTTAGTCCCCGCTTTACACCTTTTTTTCGAGGCATTGCGTGTTGAGTGGCGGAACTCAACGCCGCGCTTTGCCTTAGTTGCCAGAGCGAAGAAAATGGAAATAGAAAAATCCATCTTCCCCGACTGGGGATCGAACCCAGAAACCGTCGCGTTACAGGCAAACTTTGCGCCTCTGCGCCACGACGGTCCTCATTTCTTCACTAACTTAATATATTTAAATGATTTTTATTTTTGATATATGTTTGAACTACATACTATATTTGGTGTCATAAAGTGTTAAGGTTCTCTTTTCGGCGCTTTCCGAAAAAATTGCGAGGTATTCTCGTTAAATAGCTCTAATTAGAACTTAACGCCATACTTTGTCCTAGCGGGTATGGGATCACTAGCATATAAAAATAAACATAAAATTTATATATTCTACCATTCAACAGTAAGTGAAGGAGTAAGTAAGTTAACGCTGTCGGTCAACAGCAACTCTTATTTAATGAAAAACTCCAAGTAATTTTCTGCTAATCGGCTCAGGAGTTGCTTAGTTTTCTATAAGAAACGTGTAATATATTTTTTATGAGATTATCTATAAAAAAACGACCGTTTCCGTTAAATAAACAACAAGCATTAAGATTTCAAGGCCATGTTGGACTTTGGCAAATTTTTATTTTAGTCGAGATTATACAAGAATACACCAATATGACTTAATAGCGTCTTCAAAGTCAACTAATATATACAAAATTTAATATAAAAATATAAACTTATAGGAAAATAATTGTCAAATATTTGTATCCGATTCTACTGAAGCCTCCACCTTCACTATATGTCACTTTAAATATAAAACAGAGTGACGTATCACTATATTCAAAGTTAGAATTATCTAGAACGTGCCGGTTACTAAAAGGACGTTGACAGTAGGTCAAGGTTTGTTTTCGGTGATATCATGCATCGTGTGGAAAAACACGATGATACCGATTGAAGATAAAAATAAATTAATTACTTCAGACCACATCCCGACAGAGGGAATCGAGTGTTAAGACACCAATGTCCACTTCCTCACGATATTGCATGTGTGAGTAGCGGATCTCAACGCCGCGCTTTGTCTAACCAGAGAGTGGATATCAAATGAGGAATCCAACCCACAGCCGTCGTGGATTACAGACAGACGCTGTACCGCTGCGCCATGATGTACTCGTTTATATAGTTATATACATATATGTAAATACGATACTGCAATATGTGTAGTTTTACAGAGTATTAAAAAATTATAACATTTATGAAAGTGCTTAGTGTACTTTATTGACTCAACGTCTTTACTTTTATTAGTAAATATTTATATAAAGAGAAGGTGCAGATAAAAGAAGCTATTTTCGTTCACGTAATATATAATATAAACAACCAAATTTTATCACTAAGCGTACAGTACAGTACAGTACATATATCAATTAAAAAAATCATCACCTGATAATTAGCTTCACGCTTCATCGATGATTAATGACAAAGTAAAGTGACCAAAATCATACGACTAAAAACATATAGTTTCAACTACGACAGCCCTACAGTGAATTGCACGTACCAGTACCATTGCCACGGACGTTTTTGCGGTCGACCTTCCATACTAATCGCATGGTATTCACAAATCGCACGACATGAGCTAGTGATCACATTGATTGGGACATTGAGTTATAATAATTTGCGATTGCAACAAGTGTTTACAGCACAGCGTGTGAAAACACACGATTTAACTATTTACTTGAAGGGCATAGACTAAATGGTTATTTACGAAATCTTTTGGCATTGGGTTTTACCACTTACCCCTCAAATAACGTACGTACATAGCAATGGATTGAAAATAAGCTTGGATGTTTTTTCCATTATACTTTACTTGTCCTATTCGCTGATAAAGAGAAAAAAATTTAATATCTGTAATTGTGTAAATAAAAAAAATGTTTTTAAACTAAATCTAAATTAATAGAACATTTTGAAAACTCATATACACACACACACACACACACACACACACACACACACACACATATATTGTTAGTTTTCTGACATTTAACTTTAAGCTATAAATAACTCATATCCATAATAACAAGTAAAAGGTTATCGGGAAATCAAAATAATAGTATAAACATATCTACATATATATCTATTATATACATATTATCTATATGTTTCTACATATAAGATATAAACATTGAAATGTTGTTGCATTAAGGTCGGATGTCCGCGTGGAAGCCACGTGACCTTGTCGCGATAAATGTTTGCTAAGCGCAGGCTTAGTCCTTTGCTTTATTACATTGAACTTGAGGATAAAAACTAAGTTCTTCACTGAGATATTAAGATCTGACAATTCTTAGAGATTATATCAAACATAAAATAGTGAGTTTTTAAGGATGGTAAAGTTAGAAGTAGAAGTAGAAGTTCTTTTTTGATAAAAAGCAGAATTTTTAAGACTGACAAAAAGCATGTTTTTCAAGCTATACCAATTGGCTAATCTGTAGAATTTGTTTAAACAATTATCAATTGAACTGGTCAAGTTTAAATATCAGCTATATTTTTCACCAATCCACCTTTGCTAAAGTAAAATTCTAAATCAAAAAGTCGCTTCTCTAAGTGTCGGCAAATGAAACGCTTCCACATATAATATATAAAGATAACAATGGTTAATACCATCTACTCGTACGTGTTAGAACCATAGAGAAGCAACTATCGTACTGAATAATAGACTGAAGTCATGTGATCGATATACATTGTAGATACAAACGCGACCTTCAACCTGAACGATTGTAAATAAACTTCAACGTAAATCACAAATAATAGTAAAAGTGCAGTAGAATACAAAGAACTATAAATAGCGGCGTTAGCACGACGCGAGCGTCTGAGGGAAAACCGGTACCTCATTGTTGGTATCGTGATGAGTTGGACGAGGAACAGAATCACATATCCGTATGTGTGTATATGTACCTATATGTTTATATATGTTGGTCATACTATTTATACAGAGCTTGTTTGTATTTATCTGCAATTATAAAGCACTAGCTTACTTCATAATTATGTATGTTTAACTTTTTGTATAAAGGCATGTATATAATTAGCTAAAAGGGCACATTGAATAATTTCATTTGAGAATATATCAAGTTTTGAAATATATACACATATTTAAGATATTTTTCTGAAAACGGCTATAATAAAAATGTAGAGGGATGGATCATAATAAAAATGTAGAGCAGTATCTCTAGTGTTTGGCAGCGCTTTAATCTAAATCAAAGATGATGGGTGAAACTATTAAACATATATTATAGAAACAATTCGTAAATTAAAATAGAATAGAACATAACTAGCGGGAAAGTGAAAGTTGTCTTGGCATAGACTGCAAGTGGCACTCCACGTGACAACTTTAAAGGTCACAAAATCAATGTAACATAACTAACATAATATACTATGTAAGAGGGTGATAAAAAAAATATTTGAGTATCGACTTTGATATATATATATATATATATATATATATATATATATATATATATATATATATATATATATATATATATATATATATATATATATATATATATATATATATATATATATATATATATATATATATATATATATATATATATATATATATATATATATATATATATATATATATATATATATATATATATATATATATATATATATATATATATATATATATATATATATATATATATATATATATATATATATATATATATATATATATATATATATAGACGTGAAAAATAAAACACAAAGAGACTCGTGACGTGTGTTGAGTGGCGGAACTCAACCCCGCGTTTTGTCTTCATACTAGAGCGAACTGTTGAAATTATTTATTCCTTTAAATGGGAATCGAACCTACTTACAATCAGACGCGGAGTCCTTGTGTAGACCTTAAAAAATATTTATAGTAATATAAACTTAATATAAAATGGTATCAAAATTGATAATTTTTTACTATACATTAAATAACCTTTGTTTGCGTGAAATTTCGCTCAGTGACTAAAGTGATACAATTAAATTTCTTATCTTATCTAATTAGGACAAACGTGAAGAATGATTAAAGCCGACCCTAATATATATTAGCTTTCCCGCTACATATTAAAATAATACCGCTACTTTCATTTATTTTGACATAGTTTCGCCACTCAACTCGTAATGTCTTAAAATTTCATATAGAGTAAGAGTGTCTGAACACTAGGTTCCCTCGAACTTACTGTATGCAGGGATCTTTTTAATAAAATATTTTATAATCACAATATGAGCAACAAAATATATAGTTTGATATGAAATTATATTATTATTTTGTACGAAAGTGCATCATTATACTCGTAAACATTGCTTTATGATATAAGCTCTATAATTGTTATTTATTTAAATATTTTTATAGAAAACGTTTTAGAGTGAAGTTATAGATGTTTTTTAATGCAATGAGTGATAATTAATTATAAATGATTTTACAAAAGACAACATGCCTTGGGAATGAGATGCTCTCTCCAGGCTATTTCAAAGTATCATTGTCATTAAACAATTGTAATATGGCAAACGACCAAACTGAACTGGACTAAGCAAACGGAGTGTCTTAACACTAGGTTCCTATAGTTCCTGCAGTTCCCTCTGTCTATCCTGCCATGTGAGGAATAAAGCGTGAAAGTAAAAAAAAAAACACTAAACTGAAGTTTAAAGAAAGGAGGAAATAATTTTCACTTTTTCCAGATTTCAAATTTTGATGGCAGACAAGTTTCAAGAAAGGTGAAATTCGAAGACAGACCACGTGATGTAAGTGAACGTTAAGGTAACGATTTTCTCATTTCACAGCTGTGACGCGTAGACTTGCGCAGTACTACTTAGAGCCACGTGGCAGATTCTACTACCAGACACATTATTACCTAATTAGGGCGTTTTTTTAAAGAACCTAATAAAAAAAATTAAAAAGATAGAAACAAAAGGTTATTATAAAAATTGTAGACCATTGACTTTGTTTTAATTGCTATTGAAATGCTTTTCTTTTCTATCTTTATTATTTATATATAACCAATTGTAATTTAATTTTAATTGTAGTTTAGAAAGTATAATCTATGTAGGTATGCATTCAGACGGGCATGCGCAGTACAGTGTATTGGGCCACGTGGCGCTTTCCCGTTGCATAACCTTTCCCCAATGCGACAACGACACCAAATAAAAATGCATTTTTTATATCGAAGTAAAAAATATATATATTTAATAAATAAAGATATTAAATTTTCAACTGAATATGCTTTTAAGTCTTGTAAGAGCTATATTACAAAATATGACCAATTAACAATATAACTTTTTCGTTTATTAATATGCCTTATGTATATTATATTTAAAAAAAATTAAGAAAGACTAAATGTCGAATAAATATAAATTTTAAGACTCTACATTTTCATTCCAGTCATATTTCATAGAATAGAAACCTTAACTTTCGTAATGTAAAATAAGTGATGGCAGAAACAAATATTATTTAAATTTATAAATAAATGTTATTTAAATTTATATAGTTATTGAGATAAATAATAAATAAGAAGTAAAAAGAAGTAAGAAGCGGGGACGGAGAAGGCAGGGACTAAGCAACGGAGTGTTTTAACGCTAGGTTCATATGGTCCCTGCAGTTCCCTCTGCCTACCCTGCTATTTACGGGATGAAGCGTAAAGCTGAAAAAGAAAAAAAGTAAAAAAAATCTTGCAATAACATATCACTATAGAAAACATGCACTTTATAGTAAATACTTTGCAAAGTAGAATATTTCCTGAATAATATTGGAAACTAGATTTCTCTTGATTAAGTTGCAGGAAGTAGACGCTAAGAGAATGTGTCTGGCCACGCCTACGGGCCCTTACTAGTACTATAGCATAACACAACCACGTTACAATGCAATAATAATATATATAATAATATATAAAACCTAGGAAATTTAATATATATTTCTTCTTATAAAAGCTTAATATTTAAAATTTATATGATAGAGTCATATAGAGTTCTTATTATTAAGAATATTTGCGGTGACGCCGAACCGCGTACAGCTGTTAAAAAAATGATTGATTCAACGGTTCCGAGTGATTAGCGATTATTACGTTTAGTGGAGGCAGCGACCTCGGGCCAAATTGTACTTTGAACAAAGCAATGTTATTGCAAGAAGAAACAATTGTTGAAATATAGCAACAAAACCGACGGATACTCGTTCTCATTTTTATTTTTAAACACGACCGGCGCCTAATGAAAACATTTCGCAATTATTAAGACTGACGCCATGTTTATCAACATATTTTTTTTTGGTGGTCTAGCAAGTTTTCAAATACCTACATATTAAGTAGTAGTAATAATTATAGCATTTGTTGTTTTGTGACGTCCGATTCACAACAGACTTTGGAACGAAAACCCGCCATAATGTAACGTGGACGCCACGAGTACAACACCGTGCCGCATCGTGTGCACACTTTGCACTGTAACTGTCGAGAAAACGGAATGCACGAGCGATATCCACCATTTTTACATTGTTCTAAAACAACACACAGCAACAACTTGTAATCTATGACATTATTTGTGCCACCATCGTGTTACGAAGCCATGTGTCGAGCACGTCGCGGCGCTCGGTTGGCCATACTAGAAATTCCACTGCGGACCTTACAAATCTAATCGGTTCCGGCGTCACTTTACAATATAATCCATTTATACTTGTCGGAGACTTCGCAAAACCACAAATACGAAAAGTGAATATTGACAAGAGCGCGAATGTGATATATATCCATATTATGAAGGATGAAGAGCGGTGTCGCATGGAGTATGCGACGAGCGCGCGCGGCAGCTGCGGAGCAACTGGAGGCGGTGGGGCGGGCGGGGCGCGGCAGGGGGCAGGGGGACCCGCGGGGGGCGGCGGCGGCGTCTGAACCGCGGGTCTTTACCAGACAGTGGACTCTACTCTGAACTTACTATACACACGTTCAGGTAGAGCACGCTTACTATACTGATGCTAGATAACTTTAGTAGAAACCAAAAAAATGAACCATTGATCAAGGTTTCGATTTAACCATTTGTTTTCAGATCTGTGTGCTGTATGAGTTCTCGGAAAAACAATATGCGAAGGCGTTACATTAGCGTATAATTGACCATATTATTACTATAATAAATCCCATTTGTTTATATTTTTTTTTAAACTGTCTGCATTTTTTATTTTGAATTCAATGACTTGCAAGTTCTTTGTACGTCGTATTGATCGAAGTTAAATAGTAATTTCAAGGATTATACAGTAGACACTGGCTATTTAAGTAATCATTTGCACGTAACGTACTGTCACGAGAAATAAGGTAATATTTTCAGCTGGTCAAATATTCTATACTGCTAGTAAAAAAAATATATAAAACGTTATTATACGTTATAGCTCTAGTCCATGTTTAAATATACGTACAGAGTTATATAATATTTATTGAAATTCATTAAAACGATATAAGTATATATAATATGTTAGTGGATTATTTATGACGTCGTAGTGTTAGTTTCCTTTTAAAACTAGATGCCACACTCGCTACTTCTAAACTTAAATTTAACTTAATGTGTTATATATTTATATATCTATATATTATAATTATAGGCTTAATTGCTTCCCATACGAATGCAATGTTTTAATTGTTGCAATGTCAAGAGTCGCATGCGCTAATATATAACACAAGAAATCGTATTAAGCGGGTACCAGTTTGAAAATTTACAGGTTAATGTAATTCTTAATTCAAATGACCTTGATGAAGGAATGATTATGTATGATTATTAATGTTTTGTACATTACAAGTTTCAAGTCAACTAACTAGTTACATTAATATTTTCATGGAAATTCTTAAACAATGGCATCTATCACGATTCTTAAGTACACGATTTTTGAATGAATAAATAATATTAATTTTTAATTTAAATTCATGTTTCAATTAAACTTCTTTAGTTAGTCTTAATAAGCCAATAATACCAGACCTTGTATATTGTGACTTTCATTAATTATACACAAATTTTTAGAGAAGCTTTATAAATTAATTTAATTTATTCGACGAGAATAAACCAAAATCAGGTAATTACTATAATTACTACAAGGACAATCTTATTTTTTTTTGTATTCACACTTTGCTTGTCTTATGCCTACTATGCCACTTGCATCCCGCACATGACAGGGTAGGCATAAGACATTCCGTTCCTTAATCTCTGCTTTTAGCCTTTTTCGAGGTATTGCGTGTTGAGTGGCGAAACTCAACGCCGCGCTTTACCATCTCCAGTTTCCAGAGAAAAATCCATTTTGTCCGAGTGGGAATCAAACCTCAAAACGCGTTTACAGGTAGACGCTCTACACTACGACGGTACTCTACAAACTTAATCTCACGTTAGAAATTCTAAAAGCAACATTGACCTAGCACATCGTACTATCGTACAGTATCAGTACATTTGATTGCATTCAGAGTGGGCGGAGGAGCATTGCCACCTACGTGTCTGTCACGCGTCTGAAATAATGCGATGGCGCTTGCAGTCGCGACACAGCACGGTCGTTTTGCAAAATGACACGTTGCATTTCTCGTTACATTGTTGTTTTTCTGTGTATATTTTGTCTTGTATTTTTTGAGTTTTGTAGAATATAGTAACAGTATCTTAACATTTCGTCTTTTCTGTTATTAATGGGATATAGAGTAAAATTAAAAATCTATGCAGTTTTAAGCCATTTTACATTTTAAGCTTACTTACTTGACATATTAAAAATAATTTGTGTCTATCCACTAAATATTTTAGTGAATTTTAGTGAATAAGCTGATGGATTTGTTTCATATAATTATTAAACAAATTGAAAAATGTACAAGGTCACATAACCTAACTGCGTTTCGAAAATGAAATAATCGCTTTTCAATTTTGTATATTGAAGTAATAAAAGTAACAGTCACATAGTTAGATACGCGGTCTGGTTTCAAACGGGATCCCATTCGAACTAGTCGTTAGTCCACAGTACACTCCTTCGCTCTATTTAGAATCTAAGCTGAGAATATTTATAGGTATAAGACTTGGTAGTTAAATGTTATGGTCTATCTTCTACTTCGAATTTAACATATTTATGCACTTATCGCTTTAAAATGTTATGAATAATTAAAAATAAAATGTCTTCTAAATCCATTATGAGGAAGTTCTAGATTTTATCCCGATTCTCCCCTCTGAAGATTAATTCTTGTTTTTAAATATATAGAAAAGGATAAATAACAAAAACAGCCCCTTTCTATATAAACATTTGAACAAGTATTTTATCATAATATAGAGTTACAGATGCAGATGCAGCTGCAGCTGCACAGTTTCAAGGATGTCTCGCAATAATACGTTCCGCATTAATAACAACGTAATGAAATGAGAAAATCTTACATATAAACAAACTTGTCAGTATTCATGCGCTCGCACAGTGTTCACTTCCTACTCGCTCTACACATTGGTCACGGTCAAAAGGTACAATATGAATATTAGAAGAAAACACGGTTTACGTAAGTGTCGGTTATTTTGTTTACGTATTAAATATCATTTTTTTTGTAAAGTAACTGTTTATTAAACAACATTATCAACATCATTTTTTTGAACATAAGTAGTTTTGTTTTTATATAGTTCAATAATTAAGAAAGGCTATAGGTACAGGAACTAAGGCTATAGGAACTTTTTGAAGCAACACAGTGTAGTCGCGGTCATAGTTATCTGGGGCAATATATTATGACATGGCATGGTAATAAAGCTCTACATTTTTACTTTTAGCGGTAAAGTGTTCTATATAAACTATATGTTTGTATAAATATTTTTAATTTATTTTAAAAATAAAATTAGATAATATAAAAATCGCATTTTATGGTTGAAACCATATAGAAAAAACCAGACAGCCTTCCCACAGCGCAGGGAACCAGTACAACTGGTTCAATTAATTGCACCATGCTCAAGACAAGCTTCAGGTAAACATCGTCCAGCAAGCTTTGGTACAAACGACGCTTAAAAGCCCATTTGCCAAAAATACTTGTCACTATATGTCATATGCTATATACATAGTAAATGCATGTACTAAATACATGTATTTATTATATGTTTAGTTATATATATTGAATACTTATTTAACTATTATTTACATATATTTTGTATGATATTATACTTTAAATGCAGCTGCATAATCGTGGTGACAGCCTTAAACCTGCCTCACAGCGCCATGTGGCCTCAGATTGGACTTTTGTACTTGCTTCGGATAACATGACGGGATTTTAATTAAAACGGGGAACGGAGTGTCTTAACACTAGCTCGCCGCCGTTTCTGCGGCTCTCTTTACCTGCTGTAAGCGGCATAAAGCGTGGAAATAATAAATAATTATAAATAATAATAATAATTTAATATTTAACATTCCACTTATATTTAATATTTTAGAGGACTGTCGTAGGGATACAGTGCCTGCCTGAAACACGACGGCTGTGAGATGGGGAGGATGAATTATTTTCATTACTTTGCTCTGGCAAGAATTAATCAATCGCGGCGTTTAGCACCGCCACTTAACAATCAAGCTCCGTATGGCAGAAAGTAGTAGGTAAGTAGCATGTAGTAACTTAACATTTGGTCGCTTCAACCAATAGTTCCCTCTGCCTATAAACTAAAAAACACATTTCGTCTATGAAAAGTAACGCTAACAATTTCGTAAAAGAAATATAAGGCTAAGCAGCAAGTAATTTATCACGCAAAGATTAATTATTTACATTCAATCAAACGCTTAGTAAATAATTAGGCAAAAATGGCGTCAAGGATTTTTTGTTTTAACAAAGAATAGAATTGATTAGTCAACGTAACTTTCCTTGTTATTTAAAAGGCTCCCTATATTGTTATATTTAATATTGCAGGAGCATAAGTAGTTTTCTATTTTAGGGCATATCAAATATGGATTTAACTACAACCATTTTATTACACAATTTTATAATTATTATAAATTTGAATATCTCAGGCAAAAAAATGGAACACACGTAGTACAAAATACACTTTAAAACTTCAAAATATTTTATTTTTCAATTAGGCTAATTAACAGTCTCACAACCGAAAGACAATTCTGCTGAGAAAAGCCCTCGAAAAACTTAATAGTATTCATCATCTCTTATCACTTAAGACAAGATCACATACAAATGATGTTCAATCAAATTAATGCTAGTAATTTTAACACGCAAAGTACTATCAATTATAGCCATATAAGAAAAATACAACACATCGTGGAGAACTGCGGTATATATATATATATATATATATATATATAT
Source organism: Dione vanillae (assembly GCA_037178615.1). Taxonomy (NCBI): domain Eukaryota; kingdom Metazoa; phylum Arthropoda; class Insecta; order Lepidoptera; family Nymphalidae; genus Dione; species Dione vanillae. The sequence continues at coordinate 158,259 of JAZFAU010000232.1, read as the reverse complement.
ATATATATATATATATATATATATATATATATATATATATATATATATATATATATATATATATATATATATATATATATATATATATATATATATATATATATATATATATATATATATATATATATATATATATATATATATATATATATATATATATATATATATATATATATATATATATATATATATATATATATATATATATATATATATATATATATATATATATATATATATATATATATATATATATATATATATATATATATATATATATATATATATATATATATATATTTGCCAACTCGATCCTATCCTAAAAAATCGGGACAAGGCGTGTAAATAAAAAAATTATAAAACACATTTTCTAGTACTCAACGAGTTCATTCTATTATTCCGTACCTGTCGCTACCATATGTAGTAAAATATCGTTATGCAGCTGTCATAGTAATTTGTAGAGTTCTCAGTCCCACGATACGGGTTGTCCTTTATAATGTAATATACATATTAGTTCGTGTGAATATTCAAAATTAGCATTAACTGTAACTTATAAGAAAATTTCGCTTAAAGTAAAAATAACCAAATAATCCGTTTTCAACTAAAAGGTTACGCAAGTATAGTCACAGTTTCTTTTTTTTTTTATTTTTTTTTTAGCTTCACGCTTTTATCCCGCACATGGCAGGGTAGGCAGAGGGAACTGCAGGAACCATACGAACCTAGTGTTAAGACACTCCGTTACTTAGTCCCTGCTTTCTCCGTCCCCGCTTTCCGCCGTTTTCGAGGCATTGCGTGTTGAGTGGCGGAGCTCAACGCCGTACTTTGCCTTAGTTGCCAGAGCGAAGAAAATGGAAATAGAAAAATTCATCTTCCCCGACTGGGGATCGAACCCAGAAACCGTCGCGTTAGTCGCGTAACAGGCAGACGTTGCGCCCTTGCGCCACGACGGTTTTCCACAGTTTCTTAATAAACTTAATAAAGTAAATGACGTCATCAGCTAGTTCGGGTTCTAATTCTACTAGCACCGGAAGAATTTTGAATATAGCAACTTTATTAGAAATGGGTTCATTGCGTACCGCTATAAATTATCCAGGGTCATCACTATATGATAAAACAAGAGTGATGTGTTTGAACACGTCAATCATTTCACCTTGTCCATATTACCCAAAATTTTGGGTTTAGGTAAATAGGTCAATATAGTTGTTAATATTACAACTATTAGGTAAGGATTACCCTACCTTATCACTCGCTCTACATCAAAAATACTTACATAGTACCCACATATGTACATTACAATTTCGAACCAATAAAAACGAACTTGAGGTAAATATATAGAAACAAAACGTGTTTCATAATATTCAAAATTTAATTACGCTTAACATTATAAACTAGTCAACATAGAGGCGCAGTGGCACTATAAGCGTGATGGTTATAGATTCGTTACCCTCTGTAAAGAAAACTATGTTCATTCATTTGTTCTGATGGACAATATGGTTCCATTTTGACGATTGGAGGGAATTTTGGAACAGAGTGTCTCAACACTACTTAAAATAATGGAAACAAAAAATAGGTATATTTTAAAGATCACCAAGTTATAGAAATATAAGTTACATTTCTATGAGTAAATAAGTAATTAGAACTCACAGACCGCTAAGTTGTGAACGATGTCGAAAATCCCATCAATTAATAATAGAACAGTCGAGAAAGAAACTAAAAGCCAAATAGACAGTACGCTGTTTCCGTCACGTAGGCGCGAGTGCCACAGTAGGTTAAGGGCACGCCTATGGTCGTCTTGTTCCGTGATTACACACTGTTTTGAGTACACTTCAGTATAGAAACCATATGCTTTTTTATTTCTCATTACATGTAGTAGACGGATAAATTTCTGCCTGTTACAGGTATTGTATAAAAGTAGAAGCGTTGGCGGAAGTTAACACTGCGCTTTAATTTACTAGACTGAGAAAATATGTAACGATGCCATCAAATCGACCATGATTAAATCAATAATTTTATATAACTTGATTGTGTGAATAAGACAACGGTTATCATATATTGAGTAATATCAACTTAGTGTTATTCAAAAAAAATATTTTTATTTTGACAATAAAATATCGAGTTGACCATCATGACCATAACGAGTTGACCATAATATCTATTGTAGAAAGAACAACAAAATTTAAAATATATATGAATAGCTTTTTTTTTTTAGCTTCACGCCGTATCCCGCACATGGGCAGGGTACCCAGAAACCGTCGCGTTACAGGCAGACGTTGCGCCTCTGCGCCACGACGGTCCTCATAGCTTTTATCTACCTTCGTATACAAAAGCTTACATCGAATATAGTCTTCATCAATAAATGGACTGAACATGGATGTTCTCGAGATAAGCGCGTTAAACCAAACATACACTCAATTTTTTAATTCTCACAAACTCTTTAGCTTTATAAGTAATTAGAACTCACAGACCGCTAAGTTGTGAACGATGTCGAAAATCCCATCAAATAATAATAGAACAGTCGAGAAAGAAACTAAAAGCCAAATAGACAGTACGCTGTTTCCGTCACGTAGGCGCGAGTGCCACAGTAGGTTAAGGGCACGCCTATGGTCGTCTTGTTCCGTGATTACACACTGTTTTGAGTACACTTCAGTATAGAAACCATATGCTTTTTTATTTCTCATTACATGTAGTAGACGGATAAATTTCTGCCTGTTACAGGTATTGTATAAAAGTAGAAGCGTTGGCGGAAGTTAACACTGCGCTTTAATTTACTAGACTGAGAAAATATGTAACGATGCCATCAAATCGACCATGATTAAATCAATAATTTTATATAACTTGATTGTGTGAATAAGACAACGGTTATCATATATTGAGTAATATCAACTTAGTGTTATTCAAAAAAAATATTTTTATTTTGACAATAAAATATCGAGTTGACCATCATGACCATAACGAGTTGACCATAATATCTATTGTAGAAAGAACAACAAAATTTAAAATATATATGAATAGCTTTTTTTTTTAGCTTCACGCCGTATCCCGCACATGGGCAGGGTACCCAGAAACCGTCGCGTTACAGGCAGACGTTGCGCCTCTGCGCCACGACGGTCCTCATAGCTTTTATCTACCTTCGTATACAAAAGCTTACATCGAATATAGTCTTCATCAATAAATGGACTGAACATGGATGTTCTCGAGATAAGCGCGTTAAACCAAACATACACTCAATTTTTTAATTCTCACAAACTTTTTAGCTTTATAATATTACAATACAAGCAGTTACATATACCATAGTGACGTAAACACAACTAAGATAATAATCGACTAACAAATACAGTAAAAATATTTCAAGATAATGAGTCCACTGGTTAATAACTTATTCTCACGCGTGGAAAGTGAACCTTAGAAAATGAAAGTTATCTATTTTATGTGCTTATAACTTTTTTATTAGGATACCCACGCGCATGCGCTACATTTTATTAACTTGATATTTTTTAGGGAAGGTTAAGTTGGACATCTTTTTTACACTGTCAAAAACTGCGCGTAAATGTCTTTTATTAAAAAATCCAATTGGCTAACGTGTACAATCTGTTTATTCAATCATCAATGTAACTGTTCGAATTCGAACATTGGTTATATTTTTCACCAATTCATCTTTTCGAGATCTTTAAAATGGTATCAAAAGTAAAGTTCTAGGTTAAGATCGCCTTTCTAAGTGTCCGCAATCAAAACGATTTCACAAATAATATATAATGATGATGACGATGATTATCTACGAGTATTAATCTTAGAAAGAGCTGTGAATCTTAATTTATGATAAAAAAATGTGTAGTCGTTAGCTGTTTTAAAGGATTTTTAATAAAGTTTTTTATAAATGAACATATATATATATATATATATATATATATATATATATATATATATATATATATATATATATATATATATATATATATATATATATATATATATATATATATATATATATATATATATATATATATATATATATATATATATATATATATATATATATATATATATATATATATATATATATATATATATATATATATATATATATATATATATATATAATATATATATATATATATATATATATATATATATATATATATATATATATATATATATATATATATATATATATATATATATATATATATATATATATATATATATATATATATATATATATATATATATATATATATATATATATATATATATATATATATATATATATATATATATAGATCTTTACTTTGAAATATAAATTTATAGTTGTATAGCTTCAACTTGTGTACCGTATATAGCAGGATAGTGAAGGAATTTAGTGTTAAGACACTCTGTTCACAAAAAGCAATATATCAAGAATCGGCTATCCGATTCTTGATATATTGCTTTTTGAGTAGCGGAACTTAACGCCGCGCTTTGTTTTGTTATCAGAGCGATGAACAGAGAATCAAACAACAAGTTACGAGCGCGACGCTAGTAAGTAGATATTATACTGACATTTCTCTTACATACATTATGATCGTACATTAGTATGTGCGCATGCGTGCATAAAAACTATACTTTTTTAAACCTAATCTTAAGCTTGTGTTTTAAGAATTTATTGTCAAAAAGAAATACAATTTCACTTACATGAGAACAGTGTTATAAATGTAACAATTCACATCTCCTTACACTCAAGCCCAGTCAACGAAATAGAAATATTGTAATTTGGGTTTTTAGGCTTTTTTATATCTTAATTACAGTAGAAATGGGTATTCTCGAGTATATATTAGGTAGGTAAATTATTATATTATAGGTAGTTGTGTTCCATCGAAAGTAATATTATTATTCCTTCTTTGCATACTTTTCATAGAAAAAAAAAAAGAGTGGTTAACAATACAGTGCAACGATAGACTATTTCAGAGTAGGGTTAATTTTACGTCAAGCAATATCTAGGATATAATGCTTTTAATTAAATATTACATGGAACATAGTTTTAATTGATGAATAAAGTAAATGACGTCATCAGCTAGTTCGGGTTCTAATTCTACTAGCACCGGAAGAATTTTGAATATAGCAACTTTATTAGAAATGGGTTCATTGCGTTCCGCTATAAATTATCCAGGGTCATCACTATATGATAAAACAAGAGTGATGTGTTTGAACACGTCTATCATTTCACCTTGTCCATATCCCAAAATTTTGGGTTTAGGTAAATAGGTCAATATAGTTGTTAATATTATAACTATTAGGTAAGGATTTCCGTACCTTATCACTCGCTCTACATCAAAAATACTTATATAGTACCCGAAGATATACATTACAATTTCGAACCAATAAAAAAGAACTTGAGGTAAATATATAGAAACAAAATGTGTTTCATAATATTCAAAATTTAATTACGCTTAACATTATAAACTAGTCAACATAGAGGCGCAGTGGCACTATAAGCGTGATGGTTATAGATTCGTTACCCTCTGTAAAGAAAACTATGTTCATTCATTTGTTCTGATGGACAATATGGTTCCATTTTGACGATTGGAGGGAATTTTGGAACAGAGTGTCTCAACACTACTTAAAATAATGGAAACAAAAAATAGGTATATTTTAAAGATCACCAAGTTATAGAAATATAAGTTACATTTCTATGAGTAAATAAGTAATTAGAACTCACAGACCGCTAAGTTGTGAACGATGTCGAAAATCCCATCAAATAATAATAGAACAGTCGAGAAAGAAACTAAAAGCCAAATAGACAGTACGCTGTTTCCGTCACGTAGGCGCGAGTGCCACAGTAGGTTAAGGGCACGCCTATGGTCGTCTTGTTCCGTGATTACACACTGTTTTGAGTACACTTCAGTATAGAAACCATATGCTTTTTTATTTCTCATTACATGTAGTAGACGGATAAATTTCTGCCTGTTACAGGTATTGTATAAAAGTAGAAGCGTTGGCGGAAGTTAACACTGCGCTTTAATTTACTAGACTGAGAAAATATGTAACGATGCCATCAATCGACCATGATTAAATCAATAATTTTATATAACTTGATTGTGTGAATAAGACAACGGTTATCATATATTGAGTAATATCAACTTAGTGTTATTCAAAAAAAATATTTTTATTTTGACAATAAAATATCGAGTTGACCATCATGACCATAACGAGTTGAAAATAATATCTATTGTATAAAAAACAAAAAAATTTAAAATATATATGAATAGCTTTTTTTTTTAGCTTCACGCAGTATCCCGCACATGGGCAGGGTACCCATAAACCGTCGCGTTACAGGCAGACGTTGCGCCTCTGCGCCACGACGGTCCTCATAGCTTTTATCTACCTTCATATACAAAAACTTACATCGAATATAGTCTTCATCAATAAATGTACTGAACATGGATGTTCTCGAGATAAGCGCGTTAAACCAAACATACACTCAATTTTTTAATTCTCACAAACTCTTTAGCTTTATAAGTAATTAGAACTCACAGACCGCTAAGTTGTGAACGATGTCGAAAATCCCATCAAATAATAATAGAACAGTCGAGAAAGAAACTAAAAGCCAAATAGACAGTACGCTGTTTCCGTCACGTAGGCGCGAGTGCCACAGTAGGTTAAGGGCACGCCTATGGTCGTCTTGTTCCGTGATTACACACTGTTTTGAGTACACTTCAGTATAGAAACCATATGCTTTTTTACTCATTACATGTAGTAGACGGATAGATTTCTGCCTGTTACAGGTATTGTATAAAAGTAGAAGCGTTGGCGGAAGTTAACACTGCGCTTTAATTTACTAGACTGAGAAAATATGTAACGATGCCATCAAATCGATCATGATTAAATCAATAATTTTATATGAATAACTGGATTGTGTGAATAAGACAACGGTTATCATAATATATTGAGTAATATCAACTTAGTGTTATTCAAAAAAAACATTTTTATTTTGACAATAAAATATCGAGTTGACCATCATGACCATAACGAGTTGACCATAATATCTATTGTAGAAAGAACAACAAAATTTAAAATATATATGAATAGCTTTTTTTTTTTTAGCTTCACGCTGTATCCCGCACATGGGCAGGGTACCCAGAAACCGTCGCGTTACAGGCAGACGTTGCGCCTCTGCGCCACGACGGACCTCATAGCTTTTATCTACCTTCGTATACAAAAGCTTACATCGAATATAGTCTTCATCAATAAATGGACTGAACATGGATGTTCTCGAGATAAGCGCGTTAAACCAAACATACACTCAATTTTTTAATTCTCACAAACTTTTTAGCTTTATAATATTACAATACAAGTAGTTACATATACCATAGTGACGTAAAAACAACTAAGATAATAATCGACTAACAAATACAGTAAAAATATTTCAAGATAATGAGTCCACTGGTTAATAACTTATTCTCACGCGTGGAAAGTGAACCTTAGAAAATGAAAGTTATCTATTTTATGTGCTTATAACTTTTTTATTAGGATACCCACGCGCATGCGCTTCATGTTATAAGCTTAACACTTTTTAGGGAAGGTTAAGTTGGATATCTTTTTTACACTGTCAAAAACTTCGTCTTTTTTAAAAAATCCAATTGGCTAACGTGTACAATCTGTTTATTCAATCATCAATGTAACTGTTCGAATTCGAACATTGGCTATATTTTGCACCAATTCATCTTTTCGAGATCTTTAAAATGGTATCAAAAGTAAAGTTCTAGTTTAAAATCGCCTTTCTAAGTGTCCGCAATCAAAACGCTTTCACAAATAATATATAATGATGATGACGATGATTATCTACGGGTATTAATCTTAGAAATAGCTGTGAATCTTAATTTATGATAAAAAAATGTGTAGTCGTAAGCTTTTTTAAGGGATTTTTAATAAAGTTTCTTATAAATCAACATCGCCCTAAATTTCATTTTTAAAAGTTTTAACACTATTTAAATAAATATGTGTACACTGTCTTACATGATAGAATTTCAAACATTCGCTGGTATAATTCACATACTAAAATTGAATCGTTAAGAACGTACATATATGGCTTCGTTGAGGAATTCGCGTTGAGATATAAATATATATATATATATATATATATATTATATATATATATATATATATATATATATATATATATATATATATATATATATATATATATATATATATATATATATATATATATATATATATATATATATATATATATATATATGTATATGTATATGTATATGTATATGTATATGTATATGTATATGTATATGTATATGTATATGTATATGTATTGTATATGTATATGTATATGTATATGTATATGTATATGTATATGATATGTATATGTATATGTATATGTATATGTATATGTATATGTATATGTATATGTATATGTATATGTATATGTATATGTATATGTATATGTATATGTATATGTATATGTATATGTATATGTATATGTATATGTATATGTATATGTATATGTATATGTATATGTATATGTATATGTATATGTATATGTATATGTATATGTATATGTATATGTATATGTATATGTATATGTATATGTATATGTATATGTATATGTATATGTATATGTATATGTATATGTATATGTATATGTATATGTATATGTATATGTATATGTATATGTATATGTATATGTATATGTATATGTATATGTATATGTATATGTATATGTATATGTATATGTATATGTATATGTATATGTATATGTATATGTATATGTATATGTATATGTATATGTATATGTATATGTATATGTATATGTATATGTATATGTATATGTATATGTATATGTATATGTATATGTATATGTATATGTATATGTATATGTATATGTATATGTATATGTATATGTATATGTATATGTATATGTATATGTATATGTATATGTATATGTATATGTATATGTATATGTATATGTATATGTATATGTATATGTATATGTATATGTATATGTATATGTATATGTATATACATACATACATACATACATACATACATACATACATACATACATACATACATACATACATACATACATACATACATACATACATACATACATACATACATACATACATACATACATACATACATACATACATACATACATACATACATACATACATACATACATACATACATACATACATACATACATACATACATACATACATACATACATACATACATACATACATACATACATACATACATACATACATACATACATACATACATACATACATACATACATACATACATACATACATACATACATACATACATACATACATACATACATACATACATACATACATACATACATACATACATACATACATACATACATACATACATACATACATACATACATACATACATACATACATACATACATACATACATACATACATACATACATACATACATACATACATACATACATACATACATACATACATACATACATACATACATACATACATACATACATACATACATACATACATACATACATACATACATACATACATACATACATACATACATACATACATACATACATACATACATACATACATACATACATACATACATACATACATACATACATACATACATACATACATACATACATACATACATACATACATACATACATACATACATACATACATACATACATACATACATACATACATACATACATACATACATACATACATACATACATACATACATACATACATACATACATACATACATACATACATACATACATACATACATACATACATACATACATACATACATACATACATACATACATACATACATACATACATACATACATACATACATACATACATACATACATACATACATACATACATACATACATACATACATACATACCTAATACATACATACATACATACATACATACATACATACATACATACATACATACATACATACATACATACATACATACATACATACATACATACATACATACATACATACATACATACATACATACATACATACATACATACATACATACATACATACATACATACATACATACATACATACATACATACATACATACATACATACATACATACATACATACATACATACATACATACATACATACATACATACATACATACATACATACATACATACATACATACATACATACATACATACATACATACATACATACATACATACATACATACATACATACATACATACATACATACATACATACATACATACTCTGCGCCACGACGGACCTCATAGCTTTTATCTACCTTCGTATACAAAAGCTTACATCGAATATAGTCTTCATCAATAAATGGACTGAACATGGATGTTCTCGAGATAAGCGCGTTAAACCAAACATACACTCAATTTTTTAATTCTCACAAACTTTTTAGCTTTATAATATTACAATACAAGTAGTTACATATACCATAGTGACGTAAAAACAACTAAGATAATAATCGACTAACAAATACAGTAAAAATATTTCAAGATAATGAGTCCACTGGTTAATAACTTATTCTCACGCGTGGAAAGTGAACCTTAGAAAATGAAAGTTATCTATTTTATGTGCTTATAACTTTTTTATTAGGATACCCACGCGCATGCGCTTCATGTTATAAGCTTAACACTTTTTAGGGAAGGTTAAGTTGGATATCTT